>BQNB010000900.1:59985-153059 GCA_026074375.1 Tanacetum coccineum | reverse complement strand
GTTATAGCTATGGAAGGTATTTATGCGATAAGAGTCTTCTAAGGTCCATGATAACGTGACAAGGCACTAATAGTTAGGGGTGCAATCGAGTCAAGCCGAGCTCGAGCTTGACAGGGCTTGATCTTGGCTCAAAAAAAATAATAGACTTGAGCTTAGCTTGATAGCTCGTCAAGCTTTAATCATCCAAGCTTGAGCTTGGCTTGAGTAGGATTCGATCAAAGCTTGAGCTCGGCTTGAAAAACTTGAATGTATACAAAATCAATGTATTCAATAGTCAAACTCATCAATAAACATATATATAAAGTAAAACAAACAAAAACCATAACTAAAAACCAAATTAGATTCAGTTAACATTAATAAAACCAACAATAACATTCTTGACTCTCGTACAAAGTCCAACATTAGAATGAAACATAAGCCAAAGTACTAATTAATGTTCAAATGTACAAAGTATTTCAACAAAAACGTACATTAGCCAATGTACTTATTAGTTTTTTATTAGTTTTGGCTAATGTTCTCAAACGTAAAAACTATATATGAAGAATACAAAGCACTATAATATAAATCGTTAGATTAATTAGGGTTAAAGGTCATTTTAGAATACATAATTCATTTATTTATAAAATAGGTCCTTATAATTAAGTTAATACTAAAATTACCCCTTAATTACTTATATGAATTTATTATATATTAAAGCTTGATAAGAGCTCGAGCCGAGCTATCAAAAGCTTGAGCTTGGCTTGTTATAGGTTTTGAGCTAATTTTTAGGCTTGAGTTTGATAAAAGTTTGACTTGATCGAGTCAAGCTCGAGCTCAAGGCTTGATAAAAGTTTGACTTGATTGCAGCCCTATATAAAATTATTTATACAGTTACATAGAGACATAGAGTAATATACTAAAAATAATTAGAGGTAAAATTGGCGGGTTAATATTTTGGGTTCACCCACTTCTCCTCTCTTTCACATAGAATAAACCACCCATAATCCTATTCCCTGGATCAAAGGGTTAACCGGCCACTACATATCTCCATATATAAACAAGTTCTTCAACACCTAATATCCAAAAACATAGAATCAAAGCTAACTCTCCCTTTCTTTTTGGTAGATTCATACTTTTAGGGTTTAAAGTATGAAGCTTTTCAGTCAAATTTGTGAGGTAAATATTTAATACTTTTTATTTTGTTAAGAGCAATTAGTGATATTTGTCAATTATTGATTAGTTAATTTATTGGGTCGAATGATGAGGTTAATGTCAAGTATTAGTGGTCCAAATATCTGATTATTGAGCATTTGAGTTGTATGTTTGTACTTATTTTTTTTTAGTTTAGCAAAAAATTTGCATTATAAAATAGGAATCGAAAAAGTGATGTTTTGTTGTATGTTGATTATTTTATTTTGTTGTTGTACATGTTATCATTAAAAAGCCTATATGTTTGGATTTGCCATGTGTCTATAGCGTGACAAGATTCGCTTACAAGGGTGCTAGGACCAGACCACCCAGGGAAAACGAAGGCAAAATCATTAGTTGTTGGAAAAAAGAAGGGATTAGGAAATGTGGGTGTGAGGAAGCGTAAGGTAGCAGTTGACGATTTTGATGCCCGGTGAATAAAGTAATTATCTTCATGCTTGCCCAACACCTTGTCTGCTCCAGGGGTTCTATTTTATAGAATTGGTCTGTACTACCTTCTGTTGGGTTTAATCTTGAATGAATAAGTATTTTAGTATTAATAATAAAGGACTTGGTAAAAGGGTATAACTGATTCAAAGGATGTGCACGTTGGAGTGTTGGATGCAGAAATTTGGGTTTAGATTGATCATGTACCGGTTCTTTAGGTAGTGCTATTTTCATGTAAAGTTAGTTACTTTGTAAGGCTATATATAGCCCATCCTATTGTTGAATAAAGAATGCAATCTAGTAGTACTTCTCTGTAAAATCTCCTTTCCATATATAAAGTGTTTTCACATCAGTGAGTTGTGTTATGTAAGATCAGAGGTATACTAGCTGGTTTCTACACCTTCGTATTTTTAGTTTGCTGTATGCAAATATTGTACAATCAAATGTACCGGTTCGGGTCTGCTGCAACACTTTCTGTTGTCAAATATTAGTTTGATGTATGCAAATATGGTGCAATACCTCTGTTGTCAGTTTTTTAGTTTGTGTGGGTCATGTGTTTAGTGTGTCTGCAAATATGTGTATGTTACCTGATCCTGTGGTGAAGCCATGCTCAACTATGATAGTTTCTCGGTGAACATGACAAGCAAGAGTAGAAACATTAATTTTGGACAGTATACAACTGATCCAACTGTTGAGTGTGCACTTAATTCTGTGTTTCATTCGTTCCTGTCAATGTTTCAGGTGTCATGGCATTTTCATCGTCACCATATGCATTGCCAGCTTATTTATCACCACCACTTCAAAAAAATTATCTTCATGCTTGCCCAACACCTTGTCTGCTCCAGGGGTTCTATTTTATGGAATTGGTCCATACTATCTTCTTCCTCAGTCGAATGTCGACAGTAGGAGTTTGCTTACTTAACCCTCCTTCTTAAAACAACCAAATTCTTTTGGATACTTTATCAGTGTCAATTCCATCATAATTAAAAATAGATCGACCATAGTTCCTGTAAATACATTCACCAAGCTAAGTTCTTCCTCGAACTTTAACTTTACACTCACTGAAATGTAGCTGTTTGTATAATTCAGCAAGAAGTGGAACCATCCATTAGCATGATGCCTTAACTAAAACTATATGACTAGAGACTAGTTTATATTGTTATGTATAAAATGATGTTATAAATGCTTAAGTTTTAATGATATATTATGTGATGTTGGACCTCTTAAATAGTCACTTGTTTGAATTTTGCACTACTGAAACTTGATCGTTGTATCTATTTGTTTTGTTAGCAATCATTGCTTTCTAGAGATATAATTGAGCTTTTAAGATTTAGACATTGTTACCACTGCATTATTAAGATTTCGTATATAAATTGTAGATCAGATGGCTGAATTCATATCTTTTATGCATCAATTTGATTACTCTTGAGAATTACATGGAGACTAGTTCCACGTCACTTGTAAGAACACATAAGAAGAGATGTACTACTCTAAAATCTTGCAGTTTATTATAGTTTGATAGCCTTAGTTATTTTGCATACTACATTTCTCTTGCGTATGCAAAATTAGCTAGCATTGGCAAGATGGAATTTACGTCTCTATTCGCAATGATTTAGCTTGACTTGTGTTGACTAAAGCATATGGCATCTCTTTGATGGTCACTTTACCATACTTGCATACATTTTGCACTACTGAAACTTGATCATTTTTATATTGTCTAAATTTTTTGTATTTATCTTGTAAACCCTCTCTACTATATATTTGAAATGCTAATAAGATTCTATGTTGTGCAGGCATGTGAGTTGATTGTGGAATGGTTTAGAACATAACAAATAGTAGCTAAAGGGCAAGTATATCTGAGTAGAAATGGGATACTACATGGATTACCTATCGAGCCGGGTTACGTGAAGGTACATGTAGACATAGTAGAAGAGGGATGCTCGACATATCATGTTGCTAGACAATCTAATGAAGTGAAAACCTTAAATGATGCATTAGGTGGCCAATTTCTTCAATGACCACGGAAATACATCAAGGTATATATTCATTAATTATATGCGAGTTTGTGCAATATTACAATATTCCGTAATTGTTAACCTATATATTATTAAATGTAGTTTTCCAAGAAAATTTCATGACACAACTCCATGAGTCATCCGTCTAGCAATCCACCATCAAGATATCGAACTACCAGTGCACGCGTTTGCAATACACTGGTAAACGCTCAATCATTACATTGTATATACACATGTGGATAACTTAGTTTAAAGTATATGGAGTCAGTTTCCTACTTACATTAGATTGTTTATAGATATGCAATCATTATGTTTCATTAACTTGCAACCATACTATTCCTATCTAAAATCATAACTAATTGATATAACCAAATTGTTTTCTATGTAGATTGATGAACCTATGCCATCACAAGCACCATTTATTAGACATGGTCACAATGAGATGGTAGTTTTGGATTAATCGTATCCTACTTAAACTTCATATCTATATAAGTTAATATATAGTACCTGCAACTAATTGATATTATAAAATGGTTTGTTAACTTAGATTGAAGAGCCATTGGCATAAAAACAATCAAAAGAGCTATGGCGAAGTTACCGAAGAGGCCAAAAAATACTCGAGCCTTAGCTAATCGTTTCATATACTGCAATGACTGAAACGAACAAGAGCTTTAAAGCAAGACGAGTTGGACGGATGGGTACTTAATGGGGGAGCAAAGTTTTTTGTGGATTACTGCAATGACATGAATTGTGGAATTCTATAAGATCAACATGGGAAATGTTTTGTTTTCACCATGTTTTGCTCAATTGCTAGTTGCTACTGTTGGTGGGTTAGTAATGGTATTTTAGTTGTTTTCTTAGTGTGTAGTTTGAAGTGTTTAGTTGAGTGTGTTAGGTCTTTGTCTTCAATCAAGTAAGATGTTTGTTTTCATTTAGATAGGATGTTTTATACAAGTCATGTGAATCTTTTATTTGTTGATGGATTGTCTCTTTGTATGGCTAAACCTTTTTGCTTATTTAGTAATATGTTTAGCTTTTAAAATTTTGGGGTATTTTTTCTTTTTTGTGTTCTCTATTGTTGTAAGATTATATTTTGTAAGCATTATTGTTCTGGTCGAATGTAAATAATATCAAATGTAAACCTATTTTAAGGAACGTTCTAAATGACAAAAAGAAAACCATTTTAAAGAACGCAAAACCATTTTATGGAACGCTCCAAAAGTCGCTCCAAAAGTCAAATTGAAGTTCAGACAAACCTATTTTAAGGAACGGGTAAAAACAACCGTACCTTAAAATTCCTTTTAAGGAATGGTTAAACAACCGAACTAAAAAAAATGCCAATCTTTTGGAACGCTATTTGTTAAGACGGTTCAAAAACCGTTCCTAAAAATCTTTTTAACCGAACCAAATAATCCTTTTTCCACTAGTGATCATTTTTACAAAGTACATTACTCATATAATGTACCATTTGCAACGTTATATCAAAACAGGCTTTAAACGTTAAACGTTTACCTTTAAACCCTAACTATATGTAATGTATACATATAAAATCAATGTACAAGAACCCAAAGCATATGTACAAGGAATATAACATCCCATTTGAAATATAAACTCCCTCCAAGTCAATGTACAACATGTAAACCCTAATTACACTAATCCTAAGCCCTCATACGCATTTTAAAAACCCTAAACCCTAAAACAGAACCCTAAACCAAAACCCTAAACCCTAATTTCACTTTAGCCTTAAAACTAAACCCTAAAACTTAAAACTAAGCCCTAACCCCTAATCATAAACACTAAACTACAATCCTAACACTAATCCTAAACCTTAATCTATCTTAAACCATAATCCTAACTCAAAATAAAACCCTAAAAACCCTAAACAAACCCTAATCTACCCGAATACCTTTTTCCCTCCAAAATGACCCATTTTAAACCTAAGCAAGCACCTTAACACCTCAATAATAAGTAGCTTACAAGCACCTCTAATTCATGCCTTAGTCACCAAGTTGGCCACATGCTTTCTTTTCCTTCTCTTTTAGTCGCGGCACCACAAAGACCAAACAGCACCTCAAGGCTAGTTTCTAGCTTATGTTACTCATCCTATATCCTCTCGTCATCATATCCTAGATGCTACACATGTCCTAAACTTGGCCCCTAAGTTTTTTTGGCCACCAAGGTAGATTTTGGGTATAAATACGGCTCATAACCCTTCATTCTAACTCATCCCCCACTTCTTCTTTCTATAACCCACCATAGCAGCAAATCTCTACTCTATAAGTTCCTAAGAAGACACAAGAACAATAATAAAGAGAAAGATTGAAGCCTTGAAGCCCCAGAGTTGTTATTCTAGGCGTACGAAGCTAAAAGTCCCAATTTCAACCCATTTCCAAGCTAGAAGCTCAAAACCAGGTTCCATAAGCTCACATTCTGTTTTCGTACCCTTATAATGTTCATATGATCATGCTTAAACTATTGTTAAAAGCTTTGAACTCAAAAAACATATGTATTTTACCTTTTTGATCCAAACCGAGCTCATGAAACCCTAATTTCATGTTTTTGCTTAATCTATAAACTAAACTTATAAACTATTGTTACAATCTATCCTAATCAGCTTATCTAACATTATAATAATCACTTTATTAAGTCTTGATAATATTTGAATTTAAAACCTACGCGTTTCCGTTATTAAACCCTAATTTGACCCGTTTTGATTTCTAGCTTAACGAATCGTTATTTTGAACTTTTGTTATGTTAAACCTTCATATTTTAGCTTATATTAATAAGCAATAACCTGTAAATTACTTTTCATATTGAAAAATATCATTATTATGGATTTTGGACTTATTTTGTAAACCATTTTCATGCAAAAGGGTATATATCGTAACTTTCTGAAACTTATAACAAAAGGGACTGAAAATGTCATTCTATCAAAGTTATAACTATAGGAGTCTATTATGTCACTTTCCAAAGTACAAGGTTTACTTTGTACATCTTTTAAACTAGAAGGACAAAACTTGTAAAGATGAAAACTCCAAGGGTATATTTTGCCATTTTCCATTCTTAAGGGTCAAAAATGTAACATTTTAAAAAGTGTGAAAATGTGTTCAAAACCTTATAAGACATAACTTTCATTAACGTTTGATGTGCTTAAAATTTCCAGTTATTGAGTAAAACGCTTAAAACCGATTATGTTATAACTATTAGATAATTCATCATCAATGTGCTTTTTAAAAATCCTGTCCCGAACCTATAT
Source organism: Tanacetum coccineum (assembly GCA_026074375.1). Taxonomy (NCBI): domain Eukaryota; kingdom Viridiplantae; phylum Streptophyta; class Magnoliopsida; order Asterales; family Asteraceae; genus Tanacetum; species Tanacetum coccineum. The sequence continues at coordinate 146,174 of BQNB010000900.1, read as the reverse complement.
CATATCACAATACTAGGGAGCTTCATATTAAGGGGTTTCATCTTGGTATTACGTTCTGACTGAGTTGTTGGGTTTACGATTTAAAGTGCCCTAGCTCCTCAAACTGAATGACCTCTGAATTATGATGGCCCGAACAGTGATACAATACTCCATAATAATTCAATCAAAGATGATATTCATTAAATCCAATATCATTAAACTTTAAGAATCAAAGTTCTAGGGTACAATCTAAGACTTGACATATTATCCCAGGTTGCATGTGACGAAGCCGTTACTTTTATTTCATATACCTTTGCTATCAATTAGATTTCCCTATAGTGTTAAGGTGAGTTCATAAACCCATGACGGGGATACATGCTATAAACCATGAATGCTATTATTTTCTGTATGCTATCCTGATTTATTATTGCCTAAGTAACTATTTTTTCCCTTTAAGTCCCCAATATCATGAACCGTTAATTACTCTACGGAGTGAGCGCGAATGTTGTGAATAGATCTATTTGGATTGGACTCCCCGATTGGTGTACCCAGTGATATCGGTAACCAATTGCACATCATTAGAATATAACTGCGGGTGTTTTGGCAAAGGCACATGTTGGGGCTATAACGTATGATTAATATCCCAAGGTTTCGGATTTATGAGCTAATGGAAATAATAATTGTTTTACAAATAACGGGTGTATAACAACGTAACCCAATATCAAATTTGCATTCAAACTATTTAACTTAAACCTATGAATTTCACTCAACCTTTGTGTTGACTTTTTAGCATGTTTTATCTCAGGTAATTAAGCAACTTATGGCACGGAGTGGCGAGGACTTGAAGATGGCAAAACTGTTATCATTCAAACTTTGTGTTTTAGATTTTGGGACCTTTCGTTTGTAAAAACTCTGATAAATAAATGAATGATAACTTGACTTTCAAAAACGTCTCTTTTTATTCATTTTCTATGATTATGACTATTGTACCTTGAAGTAATACCCCAGATTAGCATCCGCTGCTATATGTAAAATGGGGGTGTTACAGATTTTGTATCAGAGCCACGTTATAGAGAACAAGGTTGACACCTTAACTATAACTACTTTTCTTTTTCCATCCAAGAAAGTCCTCCGTGCCGCTATATCTTCCGAGATGCTTTGTAAATATACATAACTATTATATTATTAAATAAATAACTTATGTTATTTACCGTTGGGTTATTATCAGAACAATGTCTTCTCCTGACCATCCTACTTCTAATATAGAGGATGCCTTTTCCTCAAACTTCCCAAACTATCTTCCGGCTTCTCCAGATTATATCACAACTTCACCCGGAAAAACTTACTCTAGCTCTTCCAACTCAATTAGAATAGTCCCACTAGCTTCACCGACTTTTTCGTTATTTCATGATGATCCTTACATGAAAGTTTTGCAAGCCTTTTATACTGAAAAATCACCTATTCAGCCTCCAATTATCATATCTTCATCTTCAATACCTAATCCTCAAGAATTATTTCCTCCGAAAGAATTTTTGTCACCTAAGAAACAAGGTCAATCGTCTTCTTCTACTTCTTACATTATCGAGGCTATTACTGTAACTCCCGCTCTTTTGCATTGTACTTTATTCAGCTTTGCATACGAGTAAAAGGTAAATTGTTTAACATCTGTGGGCCTTCCTCCCAACTGTTCATTTTTATCAACATTTTGGCTGAACTAAATATCCGTCACGATATCTTTAAGCCAATAATGAAAAATCTCGTTATGCTACTTTGAATCACATTTGTCTCCAGCAATGTGTGGTGCGTATATTTGTTTTGTATTGTTAAACGTATTAAGTAAACAGGTCCATTGTTGTGAGACACAGAATAGTTGCAAACCTTTATAATTAAAATAAAATAAAAAATATTATAAAAAAAAAAAAAAAATAATAAATAAAATAGAAGATTAAAAAAAAAATAAAAAAAAAAAAATATAAAATAAAAAAAAAAAAAAAAAATTATAATAATTAATAAAATGATAAAAAAATAAAAAAATATTTTTATAAAATAAAAAAAAAAAATGATATATAATTTAGTTTTTATTAAAATTAATTTTGAGAATATATAAAAAAATTAATTAATAATATAAAAAAAAATAATATTAAAAATTAAATTAAATAGAAAAAAAAAAAAAAATAATATAATATAAAATAAATATTAAAACCCTTTAATATTAAAAAAAAAAAAATAAGAAAAAAAAATAAAAAATTTTAATAAATAATAAAAAAAAAAAAAAAAAAGAAAATAAAAGGCATCACGATATGGGTCATCAATTCTCAAATCAATTGTTCCCAAACACTGAAAGTCTACCCTTATGACGAGAATGTGGAATGCAAATATGCCCGACACCATTCACAACATCATTACCGAATTCAATTAACTCCTCGCAAGGTATCCAGTTTTGATACTACCATCTTGTCGTGCCTGATTCCTTACATACCCTTTTAATAAACCCATATATCTCTCAAAAGGGTACATATAATGTAGAAATACCGGACCACAAGCCTTAATTTTGATGGGGAAATACCATAATAATTTTGAGAGGGGCCATATTTCATTTTAGTCTCATTTATTTTGTTTCACTTTTATACCTCGACTCCTTACAAATAGGACATCTATGTATAGTTGCATACTTATATCTATATAATATAAAATCATTCGAACATGCATGTATTCTTTCAACTTTTAAATATTTTATGCAAAGCCTCTAATAGGTCTGTGAAACTTGTATCCGTCCATCTATGTTTTTTCATTTTAAACGCCAAACATACTTAAAAACCACTAGAAAGAACAGAAGAAATTGTGCAACTCACCATACTTCTCTCTGGAAGCGCATCCCGATTCTGAAAGTTCCTTCCTAAAACCTACTTCATGTTCAGTTGCTGAAAGATAGAGAGAAGCATTCTAAATGAGATTGAGTTACCACGAATATGCAGGCTAGAAAAAATTCACGTTCAGTCGATAAATAGAGTGAGGCCGTGCGTTGGCGGCATGGGGGGGGGTGGGGTGAGGGGGGGGGGGAGGGGGGTGGGGGGGGGGGGGGGGGGGGGGGGAGGGGGGCTAACCTCATGCCTTTGCGAGCCATGACGGGTCTTGGCATTTTTAAGGCTTGACTTAAAGCGGCACAAAATATGAAAATATTTATAAATTTATATATTTATAATCATAATTACAAATATATTGAGCTTTCAAAAAGTGTCATACATAAGGAATAAAGTCAAGAAACTATCTTTGCATGTAATCTTTTTTATTTCTATATAAAAATAAGATTTTTATCGAAATTGAATTAAAAAGCCTCCACGCATCACGTTTTATCGCATCTTATCACGTTTTTTCACTCATCATCTAATGTTAAGCCTTAAGCTCAAGCCTTGGTCTATTGCGTGGCGTGGAGGTCACGCCTTGCGCCTTTGCGGCGCCATGGTGCCCCTTTTAGAACCATAATATATCTTTAATGTTTGCATATGTGCTAAATAAAACGAACATACATATGAGAAACAAAATATTCAAAACATAGGCTGGATCAAGTGGTTATTACCCTTGCCTCTGGAGATAAATGTCAAGGGTTCGATCCTCACTCCTTGCAAGGCCGAAGGTCATTTTTTACCTTTGGTAGAAACGAAAGCAGTCTCTCTACCTTAGGTAGGGGTATGAATATCTACATCTCAACCTCCCCCATACACCGTGGAAATTGGGACCCATAACCCATGGAAGACGGTATTGGATGTTACCTTACCTTACCTTTTTTCTAGGTTAGCGACAACAATGACCGCCTTTATTTTTTATTATTCGTATGATGCATTCATTTTATATTATTATCATTATTTTCTAATTTCAGATGAATCGTAGTAAATGGATGTATGATATCCGACGTTCTGATTTAACTTATTTGAAAGGCATGCAAGATTTTCTTATATTTGCTCAGAATAATCGGGTGAATAGTGGAGGTGCTGATATTTATTGTCCTTCTATAGATTACAAAAACTTTGTAAGACTTAAAGATATCAAATATATTGAGTATCATTTGATTACACGTGGTATTGCGCAAAAGTACACATGTTGGTCAAAACATGGTGAATTACTAGCTGATAACATCACGTCAGTTCGTACATCTATTGATAATGAAAATGGTGTTTCGTACATTAACGACGACTGTGGAAATTCAAATGAGATGTATGATAATGTGGAGGATGCGATTGGTGACAATGATCAAGAAAACTTACAAACACTACTTGAGGACTCACAAAAACCATCTTTCTAGCCTGCATATTCGTGGAACTCAATCTCATTTAGAAAGCCTTCTCTCTATCTTTCAGCAACTGAACATGAAGTGGTTTAGGAAAGGACTTTAGAATCGGATGCGCTCGCCCAGCGAGAAGTATGGTGGTTGCACAAAATTTTCTGTTCTTTCTAGTGTTTTAAAGTTGTTTGGCGTAAAAGAAAAACATAGATGGACGGATACAAGTTTCACAGACCTATTAGAGGCTTTGCATAAAATATTTAAAAGTTGAAAGAATACATGCATGTCCGAATGATTTTATATTATATAGATATAAGTATGCAACTATACATAGATGTCCTATTTGTAAGGAGTCGAGGTATAAAAGTGAAACAAAATAAATGAGACTAAAATGAAATATGGCCCCCCTCAAAATTATTATGGTATTTCCCCATCAAAATTAAGGCTTGTGGTCCGGTATTCCTACATTATATGTACCCTTTTGAGAGATATATGGGTTTATTAAAAGGGTATGTAAGGAATTAGGCGCGACCAGATGGTAGTATCAAAACCGGATACCTTGCAAGGAGTTAATTGAATTTGGTAATGATGTTGTGAAAGGTGCTGGGAATATTTGCATTCCACATTTTCATCATGAGGGTAGACTTTCATGTGTTAGGACAATTGGATTGAGAATGACCGACCCATATCATGATGCTTCAAAGGTTGCACATTCTGTAGTCTCACAACACATGACATGTCTTACTTCATACATTTAACAATACAAACAAATATTACGCACCACACATTGCAGGAGAATAAACACGTGATATCAAAGTAAGCATAATGAAGATTTTTCATATTTGCTTAAAGATATCGTGACGAGATATTTAGGTCAGCCATAAAACAATGAACAGGTTGGGAGAAGGCCCAAGATGTTAACAATTATACATTTTACATCGAAATTCAAGATGAAAAAAGTACAATGCAAAATAGCAGAGTTACATTAATAGCATGGATAATGTAATTCGATAGAAGTAATTATGATGCAATCGCTTCAAATGCCAAGAAATCATTTTACGGTAGTATACAAGAAATATAGGAGTTGGATTATAATACTTTCACTACACTCTTCTTTAAATGTAAGTGGGTAACTAACAACGCATGAGATATTATTGTAGATGAAAAAGGTTTCACAGTTGTAGACCTTTCAATTGTCGGTTATACATGTGCCCTTTAATTATCGCAAAATTAGCCACTCAGGTATTCTATGTTAAGGACCCGAGTAAATCAAGATAACACGTCGTCTTGCATGGTAAAATACATATACTTGGTGTAGAAAATGTGTAATGAATGGATTGTTACAATAAATTAGGGGTATTGTTTAGTGTTGGAAATGGGTGATGCTTATGTTTGCAAGTAGAAGTTTGGCCACTAAGGGGCTTGGGTATATGTCTTTACTTGACCTTATCCGTGGCCAAACTTGTCCATGCATGGATCATTGTTTGCCCTCATATTCATCCTCATAACATTGAACGACAAACGATGTGCAAAAAGCTTATGTTATTGAATTGCTGCTTTAAAAAAAAAAAAAAAAAAAAAAAAAAAAAAAAAAAAAAAAAAAAATAAAAAAAAAAAAATGCAATGATGTGAATAAAAAAAAAATGTTACTAGGCAATATAGCGGTGTGTTTACCAGTTTATTTGTTTAGTATTTGGTTAGTTACGTAATGTAATTGAATCGAATAATTGACACACCTCGATATTGTAATTTCGGTGTGAAGTATGTAAATGATGTGGCATGGCTTGCGCGGCATTTTGCCTTTGTTAGGTTTGTTTTGTTTTGTTTTTGTTTTGTTTGTTTTGTTTGTTTGTTATTGTTGTTGTTAATTGTTAGACATGGGGGTAGGAAGGGGGGTTGTATTGTCTTAGATGAGGTGGCGAGTGGTAGTTGTAGTTCACTTATCCCGGGAGTTGTTTGGGGTAGGGGGGGGGGCGGGTGGGGGTGCAGGGGGGCTGGGGGGCCGGGCGGGGGGGGGGGGTAGTGGGGCGGGGGGAGGGGCGGGGGGGGGGGTAGTTCTTAGCTGGGTGTAGTGGTGGGTGGGGTGCTAGTTTTTTTTTTATTTTTTTTTTATCACTTTTTGTTGATAGTTTTTTTTTTTTTTTTTTTTTTTTTTTTTTTTTTTTTTTTTTGTTTTTTGGTTTTTTTTTTTTTTTTTTTTTTTTTTTTATTTTTTTTTTTTTTTCTTTTTTTCTTTTTCAGTTTTTTTGTTTTTTTGGGGTACTTGCTCAGAGAGCAGTTGGTCTAGGGTGACTTTACTACAGGTCTATTTCTCAATGACCTTTTTTAGGTCAATGATCTCATCCTTCAGAGATTCATTCTCTAGGTTTACCCTAATGACTTCATTTTGAAGAGAGCAATTATGGACACAGTGTTTTTAAGGTTCTGACTTATGTAAGGACATTTCTTGTTTAAGTATATTAAATTTATTAACCAAGTTTTTCCTTTGATCCTCCACATAGTGAAGGTCAACATGAGTATAGTCTAAAACATGTTTCCTTTCATCACCATCAGTCATAGACAAGAGTCTGTGTACCTTTTTCATGGTAATGTCAACCCATTGGCCTGATCTTGCATCAGCCTTTCCAACTGAAGGCTCATCCTCTGCAATTGCCATAAATGCCCTGATCTTGGTGCTCCCTTCATCATCTGAGGAGACAGATTCATCATCCCAGTCAAATGACTCAGCTATCAAACCCTTTTCACTCTTTTCTTTTTCCTTCTTTCCCTTTTCACTCTTTCCCTTGGTCATATCATCAATCCTCTTGGTTAGGACAGCCATTTCAGCTTTGAGTCCCTTGTATTTTCCCTTGTAATCTTTTTGATGATTACCAGAGTTCTGAGAAGATGTTTGGTTGAAGGATGGTGTGTATGGTTTGGATTTGTTGAAGGAATTGTTTGAGGATGGATAAGATGGTGTGGAAGTTTTGTGTGAGGGACAGTCTTTTTGAAAATGACCAAGTTTCCCACAAGCAAAACAGGTTTCTTTGGATTTGTCCAAGGGTTTCCTAGCTGACCCAACCCTGCCAGACCTCTTATAAAACCTCTTCTGATTTTCCAGTAGAGCTCTTTCATGATACTCAGCATTTAGGTCAGCCATGAATTCGTTGTTGGTCCTCTGATCTTCTTCAACATCTGAGTCACTATCCTGAAATTGATGGTTAGAAATCAAGGCTTTTGAGCTTGAGGCCTGAATGGTAAATCTTTGTGTCTCTGACTCATAGATTTGATCAATCAGACCCTCCTCATAATTGTACTTGCCATACAGAGTGGCCAGGCTATCATTTTTGATAGAATTATTTGCCCTCTGAGTTTGATTCATGCTCAGCCATTTTCTTGGCAGGCTATTAACAAACGTGGCATTGACTTCTGCTTGAGGAATGGTAACACCATTATTTTCAAGGTCATTTAGCAAGCATTTTAACCTTGTGAAAGTTCCATTTACTTTTTCACCTTCAAGTGATTTAAAAGCATTGAACTTAAGTCTCAAGGCTGCAATCTTGGTATCTCTTGTGTCAGATGGTCCCTCATGAGCTAAAATGAGATCATTCCACATCTCTTTTGTAGTTTTGCACTTGATGACAGATTTCATAACATCATTTGGTAAACAAGATATAATGATACTTTTTAATCGTTTATCTTGATTAGCAAGACGACTCTCAGCATTTGACCATTGATTTTGACGTTTAGGCAAAGGATTTTCAGAAGTGATAAACTGAAACAATGGGTACAAAATGGCCATCTTCCTAGATTTCCTCAACTTTCATAAAGAATTCTCAGTATTTTCGAGCTGCAAAGAAAAAGAAAATGTCAGACTACTTCAGAATAAAGTGTTTAAGCGTAAAGAAGAAGTCGTCATTAAAAACATAATAAGGATAGTTCCCAAGTAGATCATTTAGGGGGAGGATGTTAGAAATAAAGAAATAATCTACTTGTAGCACTATTATAAAGTGCAGGGACTAGAAGTGCTAAGTTATGAAAGTTTAATAAGAATAGCTAACCAAGGCTATAAATAGTAATTTATGCCAAGGTTAGATGTAACAACTTCATTTAATCAAAAGGCAAGTTAGGTATTTTCTCTCTCTAAACACACACACTAATTACACCTTAATCTTCACACACTAATCATCAATCAAGATCTATTGGTTAATAATTACTCTTCTTGTTACTTCTTATGATTTTGAAGAATCATGCTGTCAAGTAGACACTCCTTTTTACTTATTGTAACATTGTTTTGATATTGTGTTTTGTGTCGGCCATGCTTAAGTAGGATGATTTATAATCGTCTTATTGAAATGAATTGGAACGCTTCTTCATTTGAATAAGGAAATTATAAACCGCCGAACCATAAGTTTATAAATTATTACTTACATGGATTGGGACGCCTCTTTTTATAAGTGACAAATTATAAATGAGTGGGCTTATGTGTATCCGACATAGCGTGCGTACGAATCATTCTTTGGGCTATGAACTTCTTTCGACTCATAATTTGTTATATGGATTTTTTGATGTAAAACCCCGTATTTAGGGTCACTACTTATTCCAAACTGATATTATACTCTAAATTTTAAATAATTTATTTTTATTGTTTTAGTCGATTTTTATTAAAATCGTCAATTTTAAAACCTTCATGAATCGTACAATTTAAGTTTATCCGTCGTATCGACCGACAAATCAATGAATGTCATATTTAGCCATGAGAGCTTATTTTATTTTATTTTTATTATTTTTCATCTTTTATTCGTGTTTGGCCAAAACCGCGTCAAAAATCGTGATTTTATAACAAAGAGCGAGTTAAATGGGTTATTAGGCACGGAAACAATGTGATACAAAGATTACCAAACAAAAAGCCTAACCAAACCCACCCTCATAGAGGGGGGCCGGTAATAAGCATATCAAGAGCCAATGATTGCGGATTAGTGCTTATTTTAGTGTTTGATTGTGTTTGAGAGATTGAGGATTTGCTTATTTTTTTGCTTATTGAGCTTATTCGGTAACCCTTTAGACACCGAACTAATTAAAACGAGAACAAAAAACTTACACGTTTTAACTAATTTTTGGTTTTTCGGTTTCGAGTGACGTTAAACGACGGGACTTACGACTTATATCATCGTGTTCGTGGCATCATTTCGATCAACGTGGTATATTTGGATGTTACCGACGATAATCGTGTGAGCTAATAAATCAAAACGAAACATAACCTTAAAAAAAAAAAAAAATATTAACGAAAGAGATGATGTCTCAGGAGGGAAATATTTGATTTAGTAAACAAATTTTCCATTTTACTAGTTTAGTCCCTGGAGTTCAAGTATAATTCATCATTCGTCCTTCCTTGAAAAGAAGCCCTTCTAGTTGAAAATAACTTTTCACCGTTAGTCCCTATCGCTTCAAAACAGCCCGTTAGTGCTCTAAAGTGAAACGTTCTTGCACCGTTTGTCCTTACTTGAGTTTTAATCAACCGTTACTCATCTCAAGTTGAAAATGGGTCAAAAAAATAAAAAAATAAAATAAAATAATAATTTTTTTTTTTAACATTTTGTGTTAAATATTTTTTTTAGTGATAATTTTTTTTAGTCTACGGATTTTTTTTTCTTGCGAATTAAATAATTTTTTGTTTGCGCAAGTTAGTTAGTTTGTGGTGATTAATTGAGCAAGCTTGTCGGGATTATTCGTTGACTATCGGGATTTTTGTTCGAGACAAGATGAGTCGAGACGTGATTACGGTTGGTTCGACAATGCGGATTCCGTTGTTATATCGGGGTGAATACTCTCAGTGGCGTGAAGGCCACCCACCTCACACAATCTATTAAACCCTTAAAACTATCAATAACCAATTTTTCCTTCAAACCTTTACAATACCAATATCCCCCCCCCACCACCCCTAACCCCCCCCAATCAAACCCCCCCAAATCCCACACATTATTATTTTTACTATTTCATTACACCCCCATCCCAAAACATACCCAATACACCACAACAATCACAACCCCCACAATATTATCCTTTCCCAACCATCTATCATCAACCCCATATTCCTCTCTTCCCTTACCCCAACCCACATCTCCTAAAAACTCTAGGATCAATAATTCGCCCAGACACTCAAGCATGTTCATATTCATATAGATCTCTTCGCGCATAACATAAACCGTCCCCAATCACATGTCTACAGAGCAATTAAGAGTTCGTATGAGAAGTGTGGAGACAAATGTAGCAGTTAATAGATGATTACTCACAAATATCCAAAGTACATCACAACAAAGACATCTATACACCATGAAACACCGCCTACGCTAGTATGACTATTACCCACCCGCTCCTACCACGCCCAGCACCGAAAAACATACATCTCGACCACCCACACATCATTCTCAAACACAGTACAAGTGACTATATATATATTATGATATTGTCACTAGTTCATAAACGTCGTCTGTGACCGCCGTTGTGCACTACGCTCCGCGTCTCATCGCACACACCCCTGCCGCGACCTCCATACACCCCACAATACCCCCCAATAACTTACAACTCTGATCTAATCCATGCTGCCAGAATCTACATAGTGTGTTGTCCTCGTGTGCAGCATCTCCCCTACCAACATCGCCGACACCCACATCCCTAGACTAGGAGTGTCCACTCATAGACCTCAATCGCAATATCTACTATCTGTGTCCTATATCACACACCTCACCACTCCCCTCGTCTGTACACACTGCCCATTGTGTGTTCCGTTTCCCACACCCTCAACTATTTCCCCCCAATCCAATACACCCCCGATGTCCTTCACAAACCATCCTGTGAAGATAATCTGACGTCACCACATAGATTCTACTTTTGTACCTAATCTATAAAATTATTCATTATTAACACCACTCTAATTAAATCATCAATTACTATTTCTATCTTCATAACACCCTCAACATAATTATTTCCCACAATCAATCACCAACACAACTTAAACCAAACACATATAAAAATAAATATCATCAATATATTAAACCTCCTAAAAAATATCTTATAAAAACACTATACAACACCCACACATCCACCATTCATTACACCTAATTTACCCAATCTTATTCAAACCATAAGATATAAATTGTCGGGAGTGAAAAGTTTACAAGTTGCAAATATGAGTAGTGTTAGCATCTTAACTCATAATTAACGGTGATTTCGTTTTAAGCTTGGTTTGGAATAAGTGAAAAGTCGGGAACGATGAATTTATCCTTTTTGGGGCATTCTCGGATCGAAATGCATCTTGTTCTATGATCCCTTAAAGTTATTAAATAACGAAAGTCAAACGTTCTAGTTAGTTGATTAATGAAAAATGAAAAATACAAAAAGATGTGTAGGAATAGGTGTATATATAAAAAATGGTAAAGACGGGGATTTTCAAAACTTATGAGTCTTTAACTCCCTTGATGAACACTTAGCTACTTTTCGAGGTTATTAGTCGAGGGTGATTGAGATTCTTAGTTTTCTAAATGCTTACTTCATAGCATTGCGTGAGGACACGGCAATACCTTAGTATGGGGGATTTTGGTATGTGTTTAATTACACATACCTTTTACCTTTAAAAACAAGTTAAAATAACCAAAAACGGACTTAAAATGCCAAATATATGCTTGTTTTGCTAATTGTGTTGTGCAGGAACGGATATCTAAGAAAAGGACGAAAAACGAAGCCAAAACGACAAAACCAGACACAGAATGGAAAAGCATGGAAAAGACAAAGTCAAGACAAAGCCCAAGTGTGAAAAAGTCAACCAAAGTCAACCCCGACAAATCCAAAGTCAAAAAGTGAAGAAAAATAAGTTTAGGGGCCAAAATTGCCAAGTCCCTAACTTATTTAATGAAGGAAAAAGAAGAAAATACTTGCAAGGGCTCAATCTGCCATTTCCCTAAAGTGTAAACCACAAGGGGTGTTTCTGCCAATGGCAAGAACTTATAACAAAAAAGGACCTCTTTTGCAACCCCTAAATAACACTTGAGGGGGTGTTGTTGTCATATTCCAAAGTTCTATAACCATAAGGATGAAATTTGCAAGATATATATAATCGTTGAAAGGCCAATTGTGACAAACCTCCAAACCCTCACCCCGTTTTTGAATTACTGTACATCTTCTACAAAGTTTCCCCGCCAAAACTTATAACCATACCTCCTGTCACTTTCCACCTCGTTGACCTCCCCATGTCCATCCAAACCCATCACAATAACAAACCCTACCCCCCACATGGTCCTTGTCCACGGTGGCAATCCTAAAACCCTCAATTCGATCAAAGGTTGAGATCACTTTGAGTGGGCAGCACTCAAATCCAAGGGCCAGGATTTGTCTTGTGTTTATACACTCACAACAAGCACAAAGAGCTGTTTTGTGTCTACCAAGAAGCACACAAGTGAAGATAAGAAGAGAAGACCAAACCCTAGCTCGTTTTCTATTTAAGCTTTTGTAAGCCCTTGAGGCAAACTAGTTAGTTTTAGTTTTTAAAAAGTAGTTTTTAAAAAAGTTACTGTTTGATAGCAAATGGATGAATGGGCAAAAATGGATGGCTCATTGGTTGCTTAGTATAGCTTATTTATAAGCTTGGGTAGGATTAGAGCTTATTTAGGTTTCACATAATCCTGTTTTGAGCAAGGATCAAAGGTATACTTCTTTTTAAATTTTTGCTTAAAGTTACTGTAGCACAGCTTTTTTTTAGCTTATTTATGTCTTATTGTGCTTATTTGCTTTTGCCTCTTACCCTTTAGTGCTTAACTATGCTTGTTTAATGCTTGCCTTTAAAAACCTGTTCTTAAACTAGTCTTTATAGTGTTAAAATCCGTTTTTAAAATTATAAAGGGGTGTTTGGTACAAGCCCAAAATGGGTCAAAATGGTGTCATCATGGGTTGTGGCCATTTGGCCAAATTTGGTTAGCATTATTAAGCTTATTAGAGTCTGGTTTCCAAACTTTTTAAGTCCAAAAAGTGTTTTTCAAAGTTTCCTAATTGATCTCTCAAGTCTGTTGAATTTTAAGAAGTTTCAAAGTGCTTATTTGCTTAAGTTTTAAAAACCTGAAGTTGTAGTCTAGAATTATGTCATTTGTGTGTGCAAGAACCAACTAGCCAAAGCCTTAGGAGTTCCTTGTGTTTTGTACAAATTCTGTCAACAATTTTTTTGTGTTTCAAAAGTCAAAAATGCCATTTTCAATTGCAAAAACCAGATGGTAAATGATGTTTTTAGCTCTTAAATCTTTGTGCACAAGTTCATCTTAAGCTTATCTCAATCTGTTTTAACTCCATTTTTCTTTTTGAGCTTATTTAGTAGCTTATTTCTAAGCTCACTTTTAGCCTCTTTTCTTTATTGAGTTTCCCCTGGTGCTAAACCACCAATTTCAAAACAGTCCTTCTAGCTTATTTATGAATTTTAGCTCAAGCTTTTGGTTTTTCTAAAAAGCCAATAAGCTCTTTAATACAATCTCTTTGTTTCAGACCTTAGGACCCCCTCTTTGTTGCTTATTTTTAGGCCCAAAAATGTGTCCCTAGGCTGTGGGTTTACCAGTTTTTGCTCTTAGCTTATTTCCATTTTTTGCTTATTAGTCTGTTCTACTTGCTTATTTTGTGCTTATGCTTGCTTCTTAGGTATAGTTAATTTCCTGTTTTGGCTTATCTTTCATTTTACCTAGCTTATTTAGCTTTAAATAGCCCACCAGTTAGCTTAAATAGTCTTTAGTTAAGCTAGTGTAAACTGCCTCCTTTTGTTGTTTATTTTCCTGCATTTTGCTTATAGCTTTGTGCTTATTTTGTTTGTTGTAGGCTTATATACTATAGATACCCATCTGTTTTGCTTCTTGTTTATTTTCTATAGCTTATCTTGCCTTTAAGCCTTGCCAGTTTAGCTCATTAAGCCTTAGAGTAAAAAGCCAGTCTGCCCACTTGTTGCTTAATTTCCCCTCTTATTTGCTTATTTCTTTATACTTAATTTTGGGTAGACTTGCTAACTAGGCTCCATAGCTTATCTTGGTTTGCTTATTTTTCATTTTCCTGTGCTTATTTTTTGCTAAAAAGCCATTAAGAAAAGCCACTTGAGCCTTTAAGCTCAATTTAAGCAAACTGCCAACTTTAGAGCCCCTTTTTAGCTTATTTATAAGCATTCACAAAAAGTTGTAGTTATGAAAAATGATAAGCCCCATGTGCTTATCAAGTTTGTTTAAAAAGTTTTTCTAAAAAAAAAAGAGGAGATAAGGGGAAACCCGGGTGAGCAAGACTCGAACCCGGGTCTCAACCCTCAATACACCTCTTTTATATAACCTCTCTTACCGCTGTGCCCTTGGGTCTTTTCTGTTAGACCCTTGGGCACCTTGGTATTTAAGGGTGTTTTTGGCCATATAGCTATAAGCTCTTTCGAGCTTATTTTCAGCTTATTCATAAGCTGAATTTTGGGTTTCTTATTTTTCTTAGGTAGGTTTTAGGGTAAAGTAATTTTAGTAATTTTTTCAGAATTTTTAAAAATAGTTTAGTATTTTTTATAATTTAATTTCGTTAAAAGTTTTAAAAATTCATAAAAAATACAAAAATTATCAAAAAAATATTTTTCTTTTTTAGGAAATTTTCTTTAGTCATATTTTACGTAGGAAAAATAGAAAAACTTTCGTAGGGTTAATTTTGCAAACTTTTGATTTTTAAAGAACGGGTCTCGGGTACGGTTCTTGACTTGACTCGTTTTTGGGTCAAACGACCTCCGTTTTCAGTCTAGTTTTTTTTTAAACTTCGTTATTTGTCATTTAGAATCTATTTTAGCTTTTAAATTTGTTTTAGGGTTTAATTTGCAAAATTTAGGTTTTTGACCCTCGTTTTTCGTGCCCGTTTTAGGATTTAAGTTATTTAGCTTTCATTTTTAGGTTTTTCTCAATCGTTTTTGCTTGTTATTGATTAATTTAGCTTTCTACTCTCCCAAATCATTAATCTCATTCAAACTCCAATTTTCCGACTGTATCGATTCTCCAGCACAGCCTCGTTGGGGATAAACGACCCGGGGATATTCTATACTACTTCTCGGTTTCATTGATTGTTTTTAGATTATACTTATTATATATATTTTATTATATATATTATATATATAGTTTAGAACTTCAATCAAATTTTTGGCGCCGCTGCCGGGGAGGCTGTGAAACCGATTATCGTTACGTTTGACAAGTTGTGTTTGAATCTGTGAATATTATCATATAAAAAAAAAAAAAAAATAAAAAACCAAAAAGATAAAGACATTGTATTTAATTATAAATAAAATTCTCAAATTGGTAAAAATACCAAAATATAATATTCTCAATTGAGGTATTATCATAATAACTTCCGGTGAACTATCAATATAATGCTTTCACCTGAAGCATTATCATAATAAGTTCCCGAACAAAAGATTTAAAACTTGCCTTTGTGTCACTTGTGAAATACGCTCAACCTTTAAAATTGATAAACAACTATAAGAGGAGATATATATAGGTTGTCTTCCAAGGAACT
Source organism: Tanacetum coccineum (assembly GCA_026074375.1). Lineage (NCBI taxonomy): Eukaryota > Viridiplantae > Streptophyta > Magnoliopsida > Asterales > Asteraceae > Tanacetum > Tanacetum coccineum. Next base: position 130,387 of record BQNB010000900.1, on the reverse strand, counting down.
ATAAACCGAAAGGAAAAGGTTTTATAGCTTCGCGCTTTCCCGCTCCTACCGCTCACTTTGTGGTTTTTTCTTTTAAAGAGCTAGACCTTGAAACCGAGTTGATTATTGGTTTTAGTTAGTCTTATCTCATTTGTCTGTTAATAAAATATGTTGCTAAAAACTCGAAAAAGCCAAAAATAATCTTCTTTTTCTTCTTATCCATTTAATTCTTTTCTTAACCCTCAATGTTAATTCTTATGGCGTCACTCGATCGTCGTTCGAATCCCCTTTACGCGATTAAAGAGTGTTCGTCTTTGGAAATTTGCACACCAAAGACTGTGGTTGTTCAAAAGGGAGTCTTGAAGACAAGATTCTTGTTCCATTACCCGACTTGTCCTCCAACGACGCCCCTAAATTGAAAAAAATGTCTGTCGATGTGGAGACCACGGGTTTTCATGGTCAATAATGTCGACAATGTGCTCTAATACTGAACGATATTGAAGGAAGTTTTTCAAGACTTCCAAGACACTTCCAAGTCATCCAATGACGATACTAACTTTGTTAATCAAGAGCCATTCGTTGTCAAACAAGGCCCCGGTGTAAATTCTTCACAAAGTCCTCCACAAATTAACCACAATGGTTTTGGTTACGAGTGTGGTGGATCGTTAGAACGATATCTTTTTGCAACGGATGCACTTTGTAATCTTGTGGAAAGGTGCTCATATGGTTATAATGTCCACCGCAAATTCCGATTATCTCTAAAACCGGTAACCATGCAACAATTAAAACGTTAAATGAGTTCCCAACGACTTTGCCATGTTCAACCGACCATCTTTGTACCGGAGAGAGACATTCATTCACGTTATGATTATACACCTAATTTGTTGATGATTCTCCTAACGTTTTTCAACCCACCTCCAAAACCTCCTATGTACCTTGAGAATTTTTCCGAACACATACAATTTTCAATCTCACCTTTCTCCGAGATAATCTATGCACATTTCCAACTACCCACCTTTCCTTCCTACCCAATCAATATAGGACGCTTCCCACAACAAGTACCTTCGAACCAAACCCTCACCTTGCAACCTCCTACAATCATTCCTATACCTCTTGCCTATCTAAAGACGTCAAACGACAACGAGCCTGATCGCAATCGGGCGACGCTTATCCTTGTACAATTCCATACAAAATACGATTCTACGACGAGGGTAAAGCCTACTAATTCTTAGAACACTTAGAGGCTCACATACTTACAAAGATATCACATAATCTCCACACATCACTTCTTTGGTACTACTCCTACGAGACCTCATATCCTCTTTATTTGTTTTCTCCCACGAACCTTAAGCAAACTCTCAAAACTACAAGGCATTTAAACTACCTCCTTCGTGGCATACCATCTTAGCCTTATTCCAACAACCAATTCTCTCATATGACTACATCACAACACTGTACTCATAACTAAGAGGTACTAATTAAAAGTAAAACGATAACTCTCTAATGCTAAACTTGGGATCGCAATAATTTCAATCGCATTCGTTACCATCAATTGCACCACCCAGAAGATACGTCCTAACATCAACTCTAGCACCACGCCATGAGGAAATTTCAAACTTCACATGCACCAATTGGTATGGACCCAAAAATCACACGATTCCAAAAAGAGAAAAAAAAATCAACCGAATGTAAACGTCAACAAGAAGAACGAACCTGTCCCGACCTAACAAACACATCAACGATTTCTAGAAACACCCCCAACGAATAATAACCACAGTAACCCACACCCATTAAATAAGATTAAGAACCTTTGTACCAAAACCGATTTTTACCCAAGGAAACTTTCCCTCATAACCTTATACCAATCGTTTTAAAACAATAGAATCACCTTAGTTAATAATGCAAATAATTTTAAGTGTAAAAATAAATTTAAATAAAATTTTCATAAACTTATTTTAATTATGGTTTTCATAAAAGAAATCAAAAGATGATTTAAAAAAATATGTTACATTTTATTTATATAATTTATTTTTTAAAAGAAGTTTTTAACACCTAAACAATATGGTATCGACTATAAGAAACTTACTTTCAAATGGAATTTATGACTCACAACAAAAAAAACATCATGATAGCAAAATAGACTCTAAAATACCTTAAGAATTCCAATACCAGAATATTAATTTACTTGAAAACGAACACGACAAGACTCTTGCAAACCAAGCAAACCATAAGGACTCATCCATACCAACGGTCTTAGAACCAAACCAAAAAGTATCGTCACCTTTAGATAAAGGAAAACAATCAAAACGCCGAACAGAGAACATAGAACACCAGTTCTATGATAACACCCTAGAATACCAACATGAGCGTTGGATATCTCAACGAACAACGAGCTAATGAACCAACTTAAGAATTTGCGAAAGACAAATGACCAATAGGTATTCGATGTAACCGCAAAAGATAATTAAAGGGAACCTTTACCATCTACGCAACCCCAACCTAATATACCGCCCAATCGGTTAAGAAGAGGATTCTTTAACCACAACATCCAACCCAACAGGATCCCACATCACATCTACACTACCATCAATATCAACAATCCAGACTTACATCCTTACATAAATACATAACAAGAAACAATGATCAATGCAATCAAGTCACAAGTCCACGTGTGTGTTTGCCTTTATAATTAATTTTCGCGAACCATAATTATAATTGCAACCTTTTTCACACGGTACTTAGTAACCTCAACCACAACATCTCAATGATAACACGACATCTACCACATAGCACTAATAATAATCAAATAAACTCAAACCATGGATAATCCATCTAACGAACCATAAAATCTCAATCGACCAAACGAAACAGAAGTCACATCGTGACCCAAAATATAAAAGTAATCCTCGATTATAGCAACGCATCGAGGTATAAAACAAAATAAACTTATGTTGGGCCTCGCTTGGGTTTGACTTTTCTCTCTTAAAAGTCACCCAACTCCGCAGGTCTAGTGAGGTAAACAATCTCCCAACGATATCTCCTAGGCGTAGGGGAAGGTATGACTAAAACAATAATAAAGGGGTATATACTATTAGATCCCCATAATGAAAAAGTATATATTTTATATTATATAGTAGTAATTCAAAATAGAAAGAATTTCAAAGCTTTTAGGTAGCGGGAACATACGGTATATACGTACACAAACACTTATGCCCTAAAATGCAACTATATGAGGGACCCTTAAGCTATAGTCTAGGCTTAACCACATAGTTCTCTATAACCAAAGGCTCTGATACTAATCTGTCATACCCCGCCAAGGCGAAAACGCGAGACGTAAACAAGAATGGATACCATCACAACACAATGGTGTCAACAATAGAGAAACACTAAATGCACAACTAAGTAATAAAGACACAATGTGTCATGACAATACCGAAAACCAAAAGTACGACATCTTGTATTATTAAAAGAGGGTCTCACCAATACAAGAACAATATCTCATGATCCTAATAGAATCAAATAACATTCAACAAAATCCATGCAATAAACATAAACAACTCAGGAGCGAACTCCAATGCAATCCTAGCAGTCGCTCTAGCCACTTCTCTTAACCATAATATTCTCATGAAGCTCACCTGAAAATGATGCTTAAAAACGTCAACACAACGGTTGGTGAGAGTCATAGGTTTAAGATACACATTATAAACCTTTCAAACCAATTACTGTGATTATCAAAACAATATATGACAATTATGTAGTAAAACAATCCAAAACAACACACATGACACCACAGTCCACTGGTCTATCATTCCATACTCACAATAGGGTCATGGGTAGCTCACTACCCTCCGATCGGAACACAAAGTCAGTAGGTATTATTTCAACCCTTCAGTTGGATTTGTTTGTGGTAAGCACCACTCTCAACCGAACTAACATACTTCACAACAACAACAATAATAATAATAACTCCAATTGATCACCAAGCCATGGAGCATACCACATAAACGACTCCAATTGATCACAAAGCCATGGAGCATACCACATAACATACAAACACATAATCACAGCAACTAAAACATTTAAACTCATAGCATCATTTTCACCCCAAGAAAACATAAGAAAAAGGGGCTATGAAACTCACCTGATGCTTAGCTTCCCAAAAGATTCCAACAAAATCTTCACAAACACTTCACGGACAATCTAAACAATTAAGCACACAATAAGCTACCATCAATTAGGCATTCAACCCAATATGATGTAACCTCAACTATGATGGATATCTAAGCTATCTACCATAGCTCTATACTTGATTTAAACCTTTTCCAACTCCTACATATGTCATTTACACTTCAATGCTACACTTTATATTTTCTGGTTTTGAGCAGAATTTTATACCCACTTACGCGTCCTAAACGCACCACTTAAACACTCCCATAATTCAAACCAAAATTCACCATGCTACTTATATGCCTTATGAACCTCTCATAGCTCTCCCAAAACCATTACCCTTTTACAAATACCCCTTAGAAATTCATTAATCCAAAGTGTCCAGAATTCGTCTAAAATCTGACCTCCGAAAAGTATTGCACTAGCTGACCACTTTAGACCTCCTTTCATACTTAGCAAAAATTCAGGGGTCACACACAATATATAAACTAACTTCCACGTGATTTTTAACCTCTAACTAGATGTCTAAGTATTTTTAGAAAAATCAAAACCAAAACTGAAATTCGTCACTGTTTTACACACTGATTTTGTAACGACCCTTTGACCCACTTCCCGACCATAAAAACTCACGAGGCCAACTTTTCTGGAAAGTAGACTCTCTGAGGTTATCTCCAGTATATTGTAAATTGTTTATTTGAATTTTTATGAATGAGTTATGCTCGTTACAAAACTGCCTAACTTTCTGCAGTGAATTAAACAACTAATTCGGGCGATCTAGACCCTAACGCATGATCAAATCTTGTAACCAATTAAACTAATGATTAAACAATCATTATAACATTATAAACTTCCAGAAAAATCAAAGCCCTAATTTATAAACCCTAATCCATCATACTTAGATTACATTAATTGAAAATTAAATAACTAGAACTAAACAAGGATTAGAAAATACCTTAACCAAGAACCCTAAAATTCTCTTCTTTTTCTTTTCTTGAAAAAATCGGCCAACTTCAATAGGGGTTTAGGTAACACCCCTAAAAAATCGGCCAACTTCAATAGCGGAATAAGGATCCGGGGCATGTTACTTCAAGATCAACAGCACAAGATATATATAAGAACGACACAAAAGTCGTTTAAACTGATACATTGGATTTAAATAAAAGACATATTACAAAAGCTTATAGCTTTACTTGTTCTTTGTTTATTATTACAAAAGATAACATTGATATCCCAAAACATGATGCACACATATCCTTAACAGTGCAATCCAAAACACAATCCAATGCATCCTTGGCATCTCGTGCCTAATGACCTCCTGAAAACATTGCTTTAAAACGTCAACAAAATTGTTGGTGAATTCATAGGTTTATGTATTTAAATTATGCAGGACCGCAAGACTTTCCCGTGATGTTACAACATATGCCAACATTCACAAAACCAGATTATTGTTGCACTAAGCTCATGACACCGAAGCTCAACCCAATTTTTTCTCTATTTTAGCAGTTATTTGCCCGTACAGATGTTGTAACCCGCAACATCCAAGTCCGACATGGTCAACGTTCGTTCCCAGTGATAGCTAATCACCCAAACGGGGAGGTCAATCCCAATAGATCTATTTATAACATTCGCGCTCACATAATGTAATTAACAACTACATCTATGCAATTGACAGTTCATGATAATGGGCTCAGGAGGGTTATCGCTACTTAGGCAAACACATAATCAATATATTACTTTCAACACTTGCGTCCAATTTATAAAACAAGCATGTTTCCACCCCAAATAATATCAAATCAGTAAAACTGTAAAAGTGGGGCTATGAACTCACCTTGAGTACAGATAGCTCAAATAATCACAGATAAAACGTCACGCAAGACGATAAATGCAACCTATTTAAATTAAGGTCGTATAAGTACTGAGTACTTAATTAATAACATTGAATATAATCTTATAGTTGTTACATCGTACTATCGTTCGGGCTATCATAATTAAAGAGGTCATGACATGACGTACGAGGAGTTTAGGATACTTTAAATCGTAAATCCAACAACTCATCGATACGCCATCCGAAGAGGCCTCATTATGAAACTCCCTAGTAATATAGCACTTTGATAACCACTCAATATTCTATATAGCATAATCACCGACTAATCGTTTTAGTAAAATAATATTTATAAAGTGAAAACGTTTATAAATATATTTTTCGTAAAAATGACCTAATTTGGTCGTTTTAAGCCCGTTGCTCGCGTTTCTTACGTCCACGTCTTCGTAGTAAGACGAGCGATCAAAATATTACATTTTCAAGATTCTGCGATGAATAGTAAAATTACTGTTTACAACAGCTCGTTTGTCGTTTTAGGGTTTTAATTAGCGTAAACTTGTAATCGTAATAACTTATTCGTTTTAATCCCGATTTTAGTGATTCCTTCAAGTACGTTTTTGTTATTAAAAGAGGTATTATATTTTATAAAGTTGGGTCCGCTGATGAATAGTACTTTTACTGTTCATAGTTTATAAAATTACTTTTATAAACTTTAATTATCGAAAATGTCGTAGTTTATTCGTTATAGTTCCGTTTTTAGCGATTCTTTCGAGTACGATCTCGTAATTAAAAGTTATATCATATTTTAGATGTTTTAAAAATAAAAGTTGCTGTAATGAATAGTAACTTTTATAAAAATAGTTTTATAAAAGTATTTATAGTCGTAAACTCGTTTTTAACGTATCTTTTTCGTTATAGATCGGTTTTTCGAGTTTCTTATCATTATGGAATCGTCATGAGGCGTATTATAATTATATTAAGTCAAACTTTCTGTATGAAATTCGGATTTTAGACAGCCCCTAAGTATTCATATGTATATCTTTATAAAAACCTTGTTTTTATGTATTATTAACTTAGTAGTTTACTATAAAAACTCTTAAAAACACATTTGACACTTGTGGTACTTATAATAAAGTCCAATATCATCCCTAGTCCTTGTAAATTCATTGTAACAAGTTTAACCCTTTTACTTTCATTATTTTCACATGTGAAGATTAAGAAACATTATAAAACCCTAATTTAACCTAAACATGTTTATACTTAATCCATAGGTTAACATACTTTTATTTTTACTTTTCCATGATATATAGGACCATATGACATAAGAATAAGTGCATATAATTCTGATAAAACTCAATAAAAACCCATTTTACACATTTAAAAAAGTATATTAGTGGTGATTTAGAGCCGTAAATAACATATAAGCCATAAAATCACAACAATTAAAAGTATGAAGATTTAAAAGTAGAACTTAGTGATGATGTATAGGATGTAAAATGAATGCTAAACCGTGTTTAGGACTTAATCCAAGCTTCAAGCTTATAACCCTAGATTAAGGTTTCCAAAACCCTAATCTTTACTTTTTCTTCTTAATACTTGCAAATGGTGATCCAAGGCTTGAATATGACTTAATACATCTTAGGATTGATGTATAAAGAGATGTATAGATTGTATAAAAATTTTGTATGGTTTGATTATGTTTCTTATTTGTGCCGTGGGTTTTGTAGTATAAAAGAGAGGAAGAAAATAAATTTTGCATGTAAAGAGTTAAGAAAGTTTACCGGTATGCCTGGCATGAGTATTATTATAGTAAAAATCTCTGTTAACCTAACCGATAAGTTACTTTCTAACCCTAGCTTCAAGTTAACAGTCAAGTTGATGAAAGTTGTAAGAGTTTGTTTCTTAAATATCTATAAAATATCTAGATATTATGTATCAAGTTTTAAATTCTTGAGGTTTTATCCGTAATCATTTCGGCATATAAATATATATATAAATATATATATATATATAAATATTATATATATATATATATATAATATAAATAAATATATATATATATATAATATATAAGATGTTTAATTTTATTATTTTGTTATTGGGTATAATTGCGTTAGTGGGAGGGTTATCGTGTCCACAGGGAGCCTTAGTTTAGAGTTATGGAACTTCCGGAATGCCTAAAAAACGCATTTTATCCGAAACGTAAACATTTACGTAGCCATACAAATAAAATGAACAAAGTTATTAATTATCCTCATAATAATCATATAACACTTGCATAGTGTAAACACTTAATCATTAAGTGCCTTTTACATTGAATGATCATTTTCAGTTTACGCGATTTAACTTAACGTTTATGGTTTAAGAGTAAACGCGTAAAACCCTAAAAATAAATTGTGAATTACATAATGTCATACAATGACCTAAAACACGAGGTGTTATAACAAACTTTGTGTTTTAAGGCCTAAACACATAAACCGCATCGCTTACATGCTTTTCCGATATGAAGCTAAATATCGAGTTCTCATCTTAGCTAGAACCGATCTACCCAATCTAACTAATACATAAGTTTGGAATACATGACTCGATCTATACATCTTAAATGTAACACATGTCATGAATGCACCAACTATAATACATCGTATCTTGACGATTACGAGTATTCTTCTCTTGTACTTGGAGAGGAAGGATTTGATCACTTGTAAATAAATGTTTAAACAAGTTACATAGTCAAAGAATAAGAGATGTGTTTTCTGATTTAAAATAGAGAGAAACTATGTAAAAAAGTGTGTTAAATATGTGGGAACAGTCCACTATTTATAGGCAAAGTTTCGAAGCAAAATACATGGCCGACCCCCTTAATTATTGCCGCCCCCTTATCTTTACACAGCCGCCCCCCTTATCAATCAGGCCTACTGAAAGATGCTCCTGATTTTGTCCTTTTGTGAGGAAATGTTTTCTAGGGTAGGTTTTTATAATTTTGGAGGGAAAATCTCATTTCAAATATATATTTGAGTTAAAACATTTATTATATTTAAAAAAAATATTTTATCTAATTATTTTTGTAAAAAGGTTTTGTTACATTTATAAAAATGTGAAGTTTAGGACAAAAATTATCGCGTAAAACTCTAAAAATAAATTGTGAATTTCATAATGTCATACAATGACCTAAAATACGAGGTGTTATAACAAATATCCTATTAGTTATTTTTTGGAAAGATTTACTGCATAAACCACGAGAACGATTAGCACAATCATATGACTCAAAACAAACACACAACACAAGACACACAAGTCGCGAATTAATCTAAACCATTTATTTTACATGTTTGAAATGGTTCTTAGAAACCGGATATTTACCCCTATACTTATTTAATTCAAAATAATTTTGATTGTAATTAAGATGAGGTTAAAGACAAAACAAAGCATGATTACATATAATTCAAACATATAGAAACAAACAATAAAGAATAAAACACACATGGCACTCCTAAAATGCATAAAAATAAAAGAATGAGTTGCCTCCCAATAAGCACTTTTGTTTATTTAACGAGTCTTGTAGATAGACTTGGAGTCACACTCCTTACGTGATTTAGTGCATGCTCACATGTCCATGGGTGAGCCGTGTTTTCATATTCTCGTCTACTTGGTATTCGGGACCTAGATTTAAGCAATTCTTGTACATTAACTTATTATTTTTATAAGGATACCTAAGTCCGCTCATTAGATCTCGTTGGCTGAGCACTAGTATAGGTGGGACCTTATTCCAATTAAATTTTTTAAGTTTAGGTATCGTGCGAGGCATCCGAAAGATGTAAGTATCAAAGATCCTAGTGAACGAAATCAAATCCTTAACATAATCGTATTCTAATTGAGCAACAACTCTAAAGGGTCTTCCCATCACAACTTCTGACATATAACTTACAATAAATTCCCTTATGTACTCTAATACTACAAAGTCCGTAACATAGGTGAAGCTTCCAACAAACACATAAACATCCCTAACAATGGCAACCAAGTTCCTTCCTGTACTCTCGAGTCCTTCTACCATTATAGTGTGTTAGGTATTAGAAAAAAACTCGGTCACCCCGTGTATTTTACTGTTTATTATAGCTCGTAGTTAATAGTTTAACGTATGACTTTCGGTAATTAACCGGGTACTAATCTCCGGTTTATTGTAAGAACTATATATATACCTCTTCCAACTTTGGAAGAGGTGGTTAGTCATTTATTCATTATCTTATTTTACACATATTTCTCTCACTAGAAAATATCCTCTCATGTGTTTCTCTCTCTAGAAACTAGCCAAGTCCAAGAATCGTCACCATGTTATGATTTATGATATACCACAATTGGTATCAGAGCTCATGGGATGATTAGATCGTGTGTATGTGCGATTTCTTGATTGTTTTAGATCAATAAGTGTACTTTTGAAGGTTAGTAGCTCATTTTTGATTTTCTCCAGATTTTGATGTTTGTTATGTTAAAGTTTGGGTGTTACTAGTTGCTATAGCCTTGTAGTACTGAGTTGTGCAAAAGAAATCAAGAGAAATCATTCAAAAAGGTGTTTTATAGGTGTTTTTAAGTGATAAAGTTCGTTGTTCTTCGTGGAGAGTTGGCAGATATTCTTCGTGGCGGTTTGGTTAAAAGGAATATTTTAAATAGTAGGTGGCCAACTGTCTGACACACACAGCGATTTGCTATTTACCTTTGACGGCGAGTTGCCTATTTTTAAACAACGGCGGTTTGTTCTTATTCTTCGAGGCGAGTTGCTCTAATACTTCGCGGCGAGTTGATAACCTCTGGCGGCGAGTTGAGCTATTGTCTTTGACATTTAGAATATTTCAAACTTGGGACTTAACAACTCTAAAACGCAAAACAAATACGTTAACTTCACCACTTTTAACGTACACTCACTAATAAATGATCGATCAAAACATATCATATCATAATAATACAAGATGTCTAGTATGCAAGAAGATATCCAGTATGCCGGTTCTGATACACGCCCACCAATGCTTGATAGAACAGACTTCGAATCTTGGCAACAACGTATTCGTCTGTACTGTCTAGGAAAGGATAATGGAGAGAATATTATGAAGTCCATTAAAGAAGGACCATTTCAAATGGGAACGGTTTCAGATATTATTACTGGAGGAACTGAGGGTGCAGTTCAACAAGGTCCAGTACGTGCTAGAGTCCTAAAAATGCTGATCAGAAAAGACTTTGAATCTTGGGCAACAAACGCATTCGTCTGTATTGTTGGAAAAGATAATGGGCGAGAACATTATGAAATGATTATGAAGGTCCATTTTCAAAATGGGAAATGTTTATACAATATCCTGTTGAAGGAAATGTGGGTTACACTTCAACTAGGTCCAGAAACGTTCTAAAGTCTTTACAGACCTTGTCTGCTGATAAGAAAAGGGAAAGGTATAAAGCGGACATTTCGTGCATAAGTATATCTACTTCTAGGTATTACAAAAGACATCTACACAATCATAAAACCACTATACTGACGCAAAGAATTTGGGGACAATGTGTAGATGATTTCTGAAGGTTCTGGGTTAACAAAAAGTGATGACAGATTCTCTGTTATACGATGAATTTGATCCAATTCCATTAAATCAATAGGAGAAACCATTTCACGGATACTATGTTAGGGTTTATGAAAGACATTAATGACATGAGAAACATCAAGATGACCATGCCTAGAATGCAGCTTAACTCTAAGTTTGTGAACAACATGTTACCTGAATGGAGTAGATTCATAACTGAAGTTAAACTTAACAGAGGTTTGAAAGAGTCTAACTTTGTTCTGCTTATGCCTATTTAAGAGCAACATTGACAGGTACATTGCTAGTGGAGAATAGAATGATGATGGAAAAGGTTTTTTTTCAATCCAAAACTAATGATCCTTTGGCACTAGTGTCTAATGCCTCAGTTCAGCAGTATCCAACACAATCATCCATGTCTCCTCAATCCTTAAAATGTTTCTTCTTCCTGCTGATAACTTTCAACTGGACTTAGGAAGTTCTTCAACTGAATACTGATTGAAGTCTAACCAAAACACAGTTGTCCCTCCTCACTCAATCAGACGATTCACATCTTCCTCAAACAAAACAATCAACGTAGAACGTCTTCTCAATGGCAGGAACAAAGCTAATAGGTCAAGACGCAGGAGTTGTGGTTGGTTCAAGATGTCCGTGGAAGATACAATGCGAATAATCAAGGAAGACCATTTCAGAGGAACAATGTAAGAGGAAATGTTGTAGCTGGAAATGCTGGAGGTCAGAACAGACGTGGCAATGTGAATCCTGATCAAGCTAAACCCATTAAGTGCTACAACTGTAATGGACTCAGGCACATAGTACGAGAATGTCCTTGACCAAAGCGACTTCAGGATTCAGACTACTTCAAGGACAAGATGCTACTTATGCAAGCCCAGGAGAATGGTGCAGTACTGGATGAAGAACAGTTGTTGTTTCTTGCAGGAGAACATGTCACCAACTTTGATGATGATGTGGATGATCCGAACGAGAAAGATTTGGCACTCAATGTGGATCATATCTTTGAAGCTGATCAATGTGATGCATTCGACTCTGATGTTGATGAGGCTCCTAATATACAGACCATGTTCATGGTAAATCTTTCATCTGAAGATCCAATCTATGATGAAGCCGGGCCATCATATGACTCGAATACTCCGTTTGAGGTACAAGATCATGATACCTTTGTAGATCATATGGATGAGTATCATGAAGTACACGAGATGCAAAACGATGTACAACACAACTACGTTGTTGACTCTGATGCTGAATATACGAGTGATAGTAATATTATTCCGTATAATCAGTATATGGAGGACAACGAAGAGCATGTTGTACAAAGTAATGTATCTTCTGTTCGAAATGATGCATTGATGTCGATTATAGATGATATGCATGAACAGGGTGTCCAAAGTATGTCAGCAAATAAGCAGGTTAAAGTAGTTAATGACACATTGACTTCTGAACTTGCGAGATATAAGGAACTGGTCGGGGTGTATGAAAAACGGACAAAGTTTGAATTAACTGAAAGAGAACAAAAGATTGATGAACAAATGAGAATAATTATCTCTGACCGAAATAGAAAGGAAACTTCTTTAAAATCGGAACTTCATACTGTACAAATGCAACTTCGTTCTACCGTTGACCATAACAAGTCAATGAAGGAAGAAGTGACAACCTTGAAAAAGGATTTTAAACAAAAAGAAGATAAATACATTGAAGAGTTTTTAGACATCAAAAAGCTAAAAGAAAAGGTTGAAGATAGATTATTCAAACAAGATCAGTCTGTTCAAACGGTGCACATGTTATGTAAACCAAAACCGTTTTATGATGAAAAGAAAAAGGTAGCAATAGGCTACAAAAACCCCTTATGTCTCACACGTGCAAAGCAAGTTCAATCTGCCCTCTATAATGGTACTGAAATAGTCATGACCAATCATAAACCTGCTGTTGTGCATGACTCGGAGGAAACTCTTGAGATAGCTGAGTTGACTAGGAAAAGAATGTATGAGAAAATGAAAAGCCCTCAGTGTATTCAAAATAAAGTTAAGTTTGCACCCCCAGATTACTCAAAAGAGAACTATCTTGCAATCTTCGCACCTCAGAGAGATTTGACCCCTGAGCAGATATTTTGGGCCAAAGATGAAAATGACAGGAAAAAGGTTGAAGCCTCAGTTCTTAAACCACTTTCAACACCGACTGTGTATCCACCCAATACACCTGTCAAGCTTGTCCCCAGGGTTCTCCCAACAAAAAGTCAAGTGAAAATTAATCTTTATACACTCACACAACTTTTTACGGAATTTGACAAAACATGTAAAAAGAGAATCACACCAACAGGTCTCACAGAAGGGGAAAGAGGTTTTGAACAAACAAAAAGATGTTACCTCACTGAAGTCATACCATTTTTCAAAACTCTTAAACAACACTTTGAAGGAGTTCAAAAGGCTCTCTTTAAAGAAGTTAAAGGAATGGAAGAAATTTTTGATCAAATGTCAGCAGAGGTGGACCAGAATACTGTGGACAAGCAATGTGCTGAAATTGAAAGGAAAAACCTTCTCATTGCAAATGAGAATCTAATTGCTAATTGTTTGTCGAATCAATTGATGTTTGCTGTTGAACAATCACGTTGTCTAGATCTTGAAGCTGAGATATCTAAATTACAAAATGAGAATCAAAAGGATGTTAATGATGAAATGATAAGAGGTTTTAACAAACTTGAGGTGGAATACCTGAATTTGCAATTGAAATATCAACACCTTCAAGAAAACTTTCGAAATAACAAATCACAAACTTCTCAGGATGTTCCTGAATTTGACTCATTTTTCAGAATTAAAATTCTAGAAACACAGCTTCAAGAAAAGGACAACGTAATTAGAAACTTGAAAGCTCAAGTCTCTAAAATGAATGACAGAAGTTGTGAAACATATAATGCTAAAGATGTCACTGCTCTTATTGAACAAAATGAATGTGTTAGAGTAGAACTAGAAAAGGTCAAACAACATTACAAGGAATTGTATGACTCCATTAAGATTACGCGTGCTCACACTAGTGAAAAGACATCTACCATGTTAAATGAAATTGAGAGTCTAAAGGCTCAGTTGAGAAGCAAAGTGTCTTGTGTCACTAGTGACTCTGTCAAACCAAAAGTTCTTGCGCCTGGCATGTATGCCATTGATGTTAAACCCATCCCTCATCCCCTTAAGAACAATAGGAGTGCTCATTTAAACTATATCAGCCATCTTAAGGAGAGTGTAGAAACAGTTAGGGAGATTGTAGAGGAAGCTAGAGTAGTTAAACCACTGGATAATGCACTTAACTATGCTTGTCAATACACTAAGCTATCTCAGGAATTGTTAGAATATGTGATTGGCACTTGCCCAAAAAGTTTCAATGAAAGAGATAACAAGGCTCCCTCTACCCCTGTAACTAGGAAAAAGCAAGTTACTTTTAGTGATAAACCAGGAACTTCATCTAGCAACACACAGAAACACGAAGTGCACCAGAAAGTTCAACAGACTAATATCCCTGTGATTCCTTCTACAGGAGTAAACACTTCCACTGAAGCAAGCGGATCAAAGCCTAGAAGCAATACAAAGAAAAATAGGATCCTGCCTGCTAAGAGTAAGAATAAGAAGAAAGTAGAAGACCACCCTAGGATAAATAAGTCAGTATGGACAAAAGTGAATCGGGTTGATTCTAGCATTAGCTCTAAGCGTGTTGTAATTAATTCGAATTCTGAATCTGTGTGCAAAACGTGTAACAAATGTTTAAACTCTGCAAATCACAAAATGTGTGTTGTTAATATTTTGAGTTCTGTGAATGCAACCCCCACTGTTAAAATTATCTTGAATAAAGGGAAGCAGATTTGGAAACCAAAAGGCAAACTGTCTGATAACAGTTTGAACAAGACCAAGCGGGTTTGGAAAGCAACGGGCAAACTATTTGCTGATATTGGTTATCAATGGAGACCCACAGGAAAGAAATTCACCTTAGGAAAACTTAATTGTGGTTATCAATGGAGACCCGCATAAAAGAAATTTGCCTTAGGCGAACTGTACCCTTTAACTAAGCTTTCTGTGAAACGTTCTATTATGTCTGCTAACCAACAGGACCCCAACAAAATTTGGGGAACCGAAATTCCAAACTCTCCACAATCGACTGTTTTCAAATGCAGGTCGTACAGGTCGTCCTTTGGTATCTGGACTCAGGCTGTTCAAAACATATGACGGGGAATCGTTCAAAGCTCAAGAACTTTGTGGAAAAGTTCATCGGGATAGTCAGATTCGGGAATGATCACTTTAGAGCTATCATGGGTTATGGAGATTATGTTATTGGTGACAGTGTGATCTCCAGAGTATACTATGTGGAAGGACTTGGACACAATCTGTTCTCTGTAGGGCAATTTTGTGATTCAGATCTTGAAATTGCTTTCAGGAAGCATTCTTGCTTTGTTCGTGATGTGAATGGCGTATACTTGCTTAAAGGTAGTCGTAGAACCAATTTGTACACGATATCGATTGATGATATGATGAAGTCTTCTCTAGTACCATTGTTGTCAAAAGCTTCCAAGATCAAATCATGGCTGTGGCATCGTCGTTTAAACCATTTAAACTTCGGCACAATCAATGATTTTGCTCGAAATGGTTAGAGGTTTACCAAGATTGAAGTTTGAAAAGGATCATCTTTGCTCAGCCTGTCAACTTAGAAAAAGCAAGAAGTACTCCCACAAACCAAAATCTGAAAACACCAATATGGAAGTTCTTCATACCCTTCACATGGATCTATGTGGTCCAATGAGAGTACAGAGTATTAATGGGAAGAAATACATTTTAGTCATCGTGGATGACTATTCAAGATTCACATGGGTAAAGTTTTTGAGATCAAAGGATGAGACTCCAGAGTTTGTCATCAACTTTCTTAAGCAAATTCAAGTTGGTCTCAACAAAACAGTCAGATACATCCGAACTGATAATGGAACAGAATTTGTCAACCAAGTTATGTCTAAATACTATGATGGAGTTGGCATATTTCATCAAAAGTCTGTTCCGATAACTCCTCAACAAAACGGCGTTGTCGAAAGACGAAATTGTACACTTGTGGAAGCAGCACGCACAATGATGATATTCTTAAAAGCGCCGATGTTTCTGTGGGCAGAAGCTGTCGCTACTGCTTGTTACACCCAGAACCGATCCCTAATTCATACTCATCACAACAAAACCCCATATGAGCTTGTGCATGATAAGAAGCCTGATCTTACATTTCTCCGAGTATTTGGTGCTCTTTGCTACCCTACAAATGATAGTGAAGATCTAGGTAAATTGCAAGCCAAAGCTGACATTGGGATTTTCGTTGGTTATGCTCCCAGCTAGAAGGGTTTTCGAATCTACAACAAAAGAACCCGTCGAATAATGGAAACAATTCATGTCACATTCGATGAGCTGCATCAGATAATGGCTCCTGTACACATTAGTTCAGGACCCGAGTCTATGTCAATGACGCCTGGATAATCCAGTTCAGGGCTCATACCTAATCAGGTCCATGCAACCAATTATGTTCTACCGACGGATAAAGATCTGGAGTTATTATTTCAACCTATGTTCGATGAATACTTTGAAGTAACTAGAGTCGATGCACTAGTACCTTCGGCTCCTGTTGTTAACGCTCATGTTGTTCCACCAGGTACATATGTGTCTACAACGTTTGCTCAAGATGCACTGTCAACAAGTTTTTCACCGTCATCATCTGGAATACAACCTCCAGTCATTTAACGTGATGTTGCAGCTGGACCCACTATCGAAGACACCTAAATTACTCAAGCTACCCTTCATCCCTCAAATAACACTGTTATTGTAGAACCAGGTTCTGCACAGTCCTCATCAGGGAATGTTAGTATAGCTGAACCCAACTAAGTTACTTAACCATCAGATCATCTCAGAAAATGGTCCAAAGATCACCCTCTTGACAATATTGTTGGAAATCCCTCTCGTCCTGTATCTACCAGAAAACAGTTAGCTTCCGATGCTCTATGGTGCTGTTTCCATACTGAACTGTCATAAGTCAAACCAAAGAATTTCAAAATGGTCGTGATAGAAGACTGATGGTTTCAAGCCATGCAAGATGAACTTCACGAGTTTGATAGACTTGAAGTGTGGGAATTAGTACCTCGCCTAGTCTATGTAATGGTTATCGCTCTCAAGTGGATCTATAAAGTGAAGCTTGATGAGTATGGTGATGTTTTGAAAAACAAAGCTCGGTTAGTAGCAAAGGGATATCGTTAGGAGGAGGGTATTGATTTTGAAGAATCGTTTGCACCCGTTGCACGGATAGAGGCCATTAGGATATTCATTGCCAATGCAGCAACTAAAAATATGATCATCTACCAAATGGATGTCAAAACTGCTTTTCTGAATGGTGATCTTCAAGAAGAAGTCTTTGTCAGTCAACCTGAAGGATTTGAGGACCCGGATAATCCTACACACGTTTATCATCTGAAGAATGCTCTTTACGGGCTAAAGCAGGCACCAAGGACGTGGTATGACACTCTATCAAAGTTCCTAATGGCTAATAATTTCTTCAAGGGTGCCGTGGATCCAACGTTATTCACACGCAAATTAGGCAAACATATTCTACTAGTTCAAATATACGTAGATGACATCATTTTTGCCTTAACTGATCATAATGCGTGTAACATATTTTTCAAAGAGATGAGCTCCAAATTTCAGATGTCGATGATGGGACAAATGTCATTTTTCTTAGGACTACAAGTTTCTCAAAGTCCCGGAGGCATCTTTATTAACCAAGCAAAATATGCTCTCTAAACCTTAAAGAAATATGGAATGGGTCTTTCTGACCCTGTCGATACACCAATGGTGGATCGGTTGAAACTGGACGAGGATCTCTTGGGGATTCCAGTTGACCAAACTCGATTTAGAGGAATGGTTGGCTCCCTAATGTACCTTACTGCCAGTAGACCCGACCTTGTATTCACTGTATGCATGTGTGCTAGATATCAGGCTAAGCCTACCAAAAAGCACCTTGATGCAATCAAACGTGTCTTTCGATACCTAAAAGGAACCATTAACATGGGTCTTTGGTATCCGAAAGACAACGCCATTTCACTAACAGCTTATGCAGATGCGGATCATGCGGGATGTCAAGATTCAAGAAGAAGTACGTCGGGAAGTGCTCAGTTTCTTGGAGATAGATTGGTTAGCTGGTCCTCAAAGAAGCAAAGAAGCACTGCAATATCTACAACAAAGGCTGAATACATTGCCATGTCTGGATGTTGTGCTCAAATCCTTTGGATGCAATCCCAGCTAAAAGACTACAGATTTGAATTCAATAAAATTCCTCTGTACCGTGATAACAAAAGTGCCATTGCTCTTTGTTGTAACAATGTCCAGCACTCTCGATCAAAGCACACCGACATACGTCACCATTTCATCCGAGAGCAAGTAGAAAATAGAGTGGTTGAACTCTACTTCGTGGAAACGAACTATCAACTTGCGGACATACTCACAAAAGCATTACCAAGAGAACGGTTCGAATTTCTTCTTCCACTCCTAGGCATGAAGAGTTTGACCCCAGAAACTCTCAGGCGCCTTCAAAAAGGAGAGGATGAATAAACGAAGTGTCTTCGTGTATCCTTTGTACATATTTTACAAATATATATATATATATAATTATGGACTTAGTAAATATTTTAAGTCACTTGGAATTACAAAATGGCTTGCAGTTACTTCAGGCTGCAACCCGCTTTTCAATCTTAGGAACACATGTCGTCTTAAAGACGGCTGTTCCTGACAACGGGTAATTAATTTTCCCCAGGCATGGATAACTTTATATCCATGCAAAAGATGAATACGTGTACGTGTCAGTGCATTTATTTACGAAAACAAGAGAAATCTTGTTGAATTGGTGTGGTGGAAAAGAATCAGATGTCATCAGTTTTTGAAAAGGTTTTTCTATCACTCAAATAATATCTACAGCTCTTTAGTTAGAACATGGGACATTATTTAAGGGGGAGAAAATATAAAAATTCTTTAAAAAAGAAATCTAAGATGAAAAAGAAAAGTGTTATCATTAACGGTTCATCATTGAAAGAGGAGTGTCTTAATTAATTTTAAGTCATTAGGAATTAAGGTGTTATTGGTATTAACTTTTAGGGGCTTAATGGTAAAATCTAGGACTTAAGATCTAGCTATACACTTGTAGGGACTTATTTTGTCATTTATATATCTTAGTTAACCTTAGGTATAAGTGTATAAAGGAAATAGAAAAGATAGTAAAGCTCAAGGACCATTCTTGCCAAGTCTGAAAACTTGACCCATTTACATATTTCGGTCAAACTGGTCAAACATACACACACACACATACATAAACAGCTCCATTCAAATTCAATTTTTTTTAATCTCATTTCAAGATCAAAGGTACACTCCTATTCGTTCATTACCTATTTCTCATCTCATTTATAAAAGGAATTAGTTTAAAACTGTTTTTGAGCTCTTAATCGAATAAAATTGATTTAGGGTTCATAAGATTAAAGTTGCGTGTTTTTCTTGAATTGATTCAGGGGTTTGATTCGTTAGGGTGCGATTAGGATGGTTTTGAAACAGTTTCTCATTTCGTTAACTAATTAATGAGAAATGATGATTTTTAGAATTCGAATGAATCAAAAAAAATGCTCTTAATGGTTAATTAAATGAGGGGTTTTGATCACTAGGGGGCGATTAAGAAGTGGTTAAAACAGTTTTTGATATCTCGATCATATAAGTGATGAAGGAAGATTTTTTTAGATGAATGAAGCGAAATATGTTGGTGGTTGATTAATGGTTATGTGCTAAGTGGTTATTTCACTCCTATGCATTTAAGATTCTCCAATTTGCCTTAGATAATAGATTATGAGCTTATCCCTAAGATTGAGTGCATATGATGATTTTTTTGAGCATTTTTTGCCACATAAATCTTTGTGGTTATGGATTTTGAGATGCTTAGAAGTGTAATGAGAAGCTTGCTTGAATGATTCATAGGGATTTAAGTTGTTAAATTCTAAGTTATGAATTTTTGGTTAAGCAAGCAAAACATGTATTGATAGAATGAAGCGGATCATGTTAAAACAGGATAAAGCGGAACATGTTTACATGTTTCAAGCGGAACATGTTTACATGTTTCAAGCGAAACATGTTTACATGTTTCAAGCGAAACATGTTTACCTGTTTCAAGCGAAACATGTATGACATGTTTCAAGCGAAACATGTTTGACATGTTAGCTTATAGGCTTATAAAGCCAAAACATACATAAATACCAAGCCCCTTGAGTCTTTAACGAAAAAGACCCAAGGGCGCAGTGGTAGAGTGTGTGTGTAAAAGGGGATCGTATCGCTTGGTCCCGGGTTCGAGTCTTGCTCACCCGGGCCAAGTGTCTTTCCCCTTTTTTTTATTTTTCGAAAAGTCTAGGGTAGAAAGTGTAAGAAACCAAAGTAAAGGGTAGGCGGGTAAACTATGGTGAATTTACACCATAGTGCAAACGGGTGCCCTTAAACTTTGAGAAAAGTACTAAACAAACCTCGCGACTTGGCTTATTTTTGGCTTTTTGAAAAAGTGAGTTTTAGCAAAAGCTCAAAACTAAAAAGTTATAAAAGAGCTTATTCTCCACAACTTTAATAAAAGCTCTTACTACTTTAAACAACAGAATAAGCTAAAAAACTAGCCTTTTGAAACTGTTCACAGAAACTAGGACTTTTCCTAGCTTTTTCACATTTTGGCTTATTCCCAGCTTAATACTAGATGAAAATGAAAAGCAAAAGAAGCTAAGTGTAGATTAAGATGTGTGCAAGAGATATCTAAACAAAAATTAGCTGCTTGTTAACAAGTTTTACAAGAAAAATGGACTTAAAAAGTTCAAGTTTTGGCTTAAAACTGTTATAAGATTTTTCTAATAAGCTAAACAGCTTATTCCTAAACCTTAAAAGCTAAAATTTTGGAAATAAGCTGTCCTAAGGCTATTAAGCAAACCTAGATAAAAGGTTTTTCAAAATTAAAACTAGAAATGAAAATCAAAATAGAAAATAAGCTAGAAATCTACATGCTGCTGTACTACTTTTGCAGGCTAAAATAAGCTAGTCTAAGAGCTTAACATTGAAACTAAAGAGCTTATCTAGATTAAGCTAATGGAGTATTATTAGTGTGCTAAATTCTAAATTCTAATTCCTACTTTCAAATTCTAAAATCGGGGGGTGTTATAGAAAATGGCAAGCAAACAGCAGTATAAAAACTGTTTGTTTGCTGATGCAATTGGTCACACACTAAAGTGCATGTCTAAAGTTCAAGAATTTAGAGTTCTAAAAACCACTTCCAACAACATGCATTTGGTGGAGCACAAATCAATTTTGAACTCTAACATGCTTTAAACAATCCTACTCACTAAATCTTTTGAGCTAAAAAATGCCTCTGGTGAAGCTTAATCTTTATAAGCCTTTAAACTATTATATTCTTCACATGACTCTTAAAACCGGTTGTACACTTAATCATATAACTAACTCAACTTTATATAAGAAATTTTGACAATGTTGTTGACTTAGGAGTCAAACACAGCCTATCCAAACACTCTTTATGAAAGTGTCAAAAATTAAGTGCACTCAACTCTATCTAAAAAACTAAAAAAAAGCTTAAACTTTTTATCTATTCTAACTTATATTGACCCCCATTACTT
Organism: Tanacetum coccineum; assembly: GCA_026074375.1. Taxonomy (NCBI): domain Eukaryota; kingdom Viridiplantae; phylum Streptophyta; class Magnoliopsida; order Asterales; family Asteraceae; genus Tanacetum; species Tanacetum coccineum. The sequence continues at coordinate 108,156 of BQNB010000900.1, read as the reverse complement.
AAAACTATTTTAACACTAAAGTAACAGCTTTATTAATGTGGTTAAGCTAGTTTTTACTAGCTTAATACACTAATATTTCAGTTTTAAAAGAGAAACTAAGCTTGCACAAATTTATCAAAGAAACTGAAAAAACAGTAGAGATTAACCCTTAAACAACATGTTGAAGATTTTAACAAAATTTGAATTAGAATAAAGCAATGTAATAGCTAGAATTAAGCTAAATGTAACTTAAGAAATGAACTGAGAATTTTTGGAGTCTCGCTCTTTAGCCACTCTATGTAGAGTGAGTGGCTTAAAAAAAAACAAAAACCTAATGGTTTTAGCCTTAAACAGGCATTACTAAGCTAAATGAGCTTTAAGAGCTTATTACCCCTTGTAGCTTCCAAAACTTGCTCAATTGGCATCCAATGAAAACTTTTAAATAAATTGAGCTGAAAACAGTACTTAAGGCTTTTTACCAAGATTTTTTGCACTGAATTTGAGTGATTAACAAGTATAAGCTTAATGCGTTATTGAAAGCTTAATGGAGTGAAATGACATAAAATTGAATACAAAACTTAAAGGAACTTGTAAACCTGAATTTGATATACTAAAATTATGAGTCAAGTTGAAAGAAGAGAGATACAAGTGAATTAAAAACGTATTGTAAAAACTTGAAAGAAAAGTGCTTAATAATTGAGGAATTTAAAACTGAAAATTAAAAACACATACACTCACTCTCTTAACTACCTTTTTCCCTTTTTTATAAGCTGAGCAGCTTCTTTGTTGTGTTAGTTTGGTGAGAGCAAACCAAACTCAAATCTTGACCCTTAATTTGTGCTTGTTTCTTGTGAGATTGCCAGCTTGGCAATCTTTATTGGGTATCTTTCCAATTATGTGAGGGTAGTGAAGGAGGGGGAAGGTGAGTATCCATGGTGGTGGAGATGAAACGCAGGGTAAAAAGGGTGAAGTGAACTCGTGATGTGGTTTGGGTTTTTGGGTTACAAAAATGGCGGGAAAAGGTGTTGGGGGTGACAGAGTGTGGTTTTGGGAGGTTGGCACAAATGGTCCCTCTAGGACATAACACTTGTTGCATTCATCGTCCTTGTGTTTATAACCTTTTGGGGACTTGGCAAAACAAGTCCCCAAGGGTTATTTGACTAGTTACACCACACGTCCTTGGTGGTACAAGTTTAGAGGACATGGTAGCTTTTGGGCCTTTTTATTGGGGTAAACTTTGCTAATATGGCGTTTGGCCCTCTCTCTTTTCTCCCTTTTCCTCTTATAAATATTAGTTTAGGGTTTTGGCAATTTCAACCCTTAAACGTATATTTCTTGACTTTTTGACTTTTTTGGCTTCGGGGTTGACTTGGGTTGACTTTGACTTTGACCAGTTGACTTTTCTGTTGTCTTTTTGACTTGATTGACTTTTCGGCTTTGATTTGGCTTTGTCTTTCACAGTCTTTTCCATTCCCGAGTCGGTTGTCTGTCGTTTTGGCTTTGTTTTTCGTTCCTTTTCTTAGTTATACGTTTGCACAATACTGAGCAAAACAAGCGTTTATATTTGGCATTTTAGTCCGTTTTGGTTATTTTAGCAGTTTTTAAAGGTAAAGGTATGTGTAATTAAACACAGAACCACTCCCACCACACAGCCATGTCATGGCAAATTACATCGATGAAGTCGGGCCTATCATATGACTGAATACTCCGTTTGAGTACAAGATTCTGATACATTTTGTAGATCATATGGGGTATGAGTATCATGGAAGTACCGAGATGCAAAGCGCACTGTATGACACAACTCCGTTGTTGACTTTGAGGCTGACTAACAAGTGATAGTAATATTATCGTTCTGATCCGTATATGTGGAAGAAACGAAGAACATGTGTAAAAAGTAATTATTTTGTACGATATGATGCAATTGTGTCAATTCTCGATGAAATGCACTTATGAACAGGGTGTACAAATAGTTCAGCTCAAATAAGCAAGGTTAAAGTAGTTAATGACCATGACTTCTAACTTGCGAGATATAGGAAACTGGCAGGGGTGTATGAACAACGGGCCTAAGTTTTGAATTAACTGTAGAGAACGAAAGATTGGATGAAACAAGATGAGAAGTAATTATCTCTGACGTAATCAAAAAGAAACTTCTTTAAAATCGGAACTTCATTCTGCACAATTGCAACTTCGTTCTACTCTTAACCATCATAAGATAGTGAGGGAAGAAGCGATCATTTTGAAAAAGGATTTTAAACAAAAAGAAGACAAATTCCTTGAAGAGTTTTTAGACATTAAAAGGCTAAAAGAAAAGGTTGAAGAATAGATGATCTAAACAAGATCAAGTCTTGTACAAACGGATTCACATGATATGTAAACCAAATCGTTTTGATGAAAAGAAACAAGGTAGCGATAGGCTACAAAAATCCCTTATATCTCACTCGTGCGAAGCAAGTTCAACCAGCCCTCTATAATGGTCATGTATTAGTCATGTCCAATCATGCACGTCCTGTTGTGCATGACTCAGAGGACACTCGTGATATGGCTGAGATAACTAGGAAAAGAATGATGGAGAAAATGAAAAGCCCTCTATGTGTGGAAAATAAAGTTAGGATTGCCCCCCAGATTACTCGAAGGAGAACCTTCTTGCAACCTTTGCTCCACAAAGAAATCTGACCCCAGAACAGATATTTTGGTCCATAGATGAAAATGACAGGAAAAAGGCTGAGACCTCAGTTCCAAAACCACTTTCAGCATTGACAGTGTATCCACCCAATACTCCTGTCAAGCTTGTCCCCAGAGTTCTTCCAACTAAAAGTCAAGTGAAGATTAATCTTTATGTACTCACACAACTTTTTACGGAATTTGACAAAACTTGCAAAAAGAGAATCACCCCAATAGGTGTTACAGAAGGGGAAAGAGGTTTTGAGCAAACAAAAAGATGTTACCTCACTGAAGTTATTCCATTTTTCAAAACTCTTAAAGAACACTTTGCAGGAGTTCAAAAGGCCCTCTTTAAAGAAGTTAACGTAATGGAAAAATTTTTGATCAAATGAATGACGAAGTGGACCAGAATACTGTAGACAAGCAATGTGCTAAAATTGTAAAGAAAAACCTTCTCATTGAAAATGAAAATCTAATTGCTAATTGTTTATCGAATCAACTGTTGTATGATGTGGAAAAATCACGTTGTCTAGATCTTAAAGCTGAGATGTCTAAAGTTCATAATGAGTCAAAACATGAAAGGGAATACCTAAATTTGCAATTAAAGTATCAACATCTTCAAGAAAGTTTTGATAATAACAAATCACAAACATCACAGGAAGCTCCTGATTTTAACTCATTCTTTAAGATCAAGAATCTCGAACATCAGATTCAAGAAAAAGACAACGTGATTAGAGACTTGAAAGTTCTAGTCTCTAATGTGAATGACAGAAGTTGTGAACCTTATAATGCTAACGATGTCACTGATCTTCTTGAACAAAATGAACGTTTTAGAGCAGAAATAGAAAAGGTGAAGCAGCATTACAAGGAATTGTTTGAGTCTATTAAGATCACGCGTGCTAGCACTAATGAACAGACATCTTCCTTGTTAACACAGATTGAGGATCTAAAGGCTCAATTAGAAGGCAATTTGAAAGTTGCCACTAGAAGTTCTGTCAAAACAAAAGTTCTTGCGCCTGGCATGTATGCCATTGATGTTAAACCCATCCCGCATCCCCTTAAGAACAATAGGAGTGCTCATTTAACCTATATCAACCATCTTAAGGAGAGTGTAGAAACAGTTAGGGAGATTGTAGAGGAAGCTAGAGTAGTTAAACCACTGGATAATGCACTTAACTATGCTTGTCAATACACTAAGCTATCTCAGGAATTGCTAGAATATGTGATTGGCACTTGCCCAAAAAGTTTCAATGAAAGAGATAACAAGGCTCCCTCTACCCCTGTAACTAGGAAAAAGCAAGTAACTTTTAATGATAAACCAGGAACTTCATCTAGTAACACACAGAAACACGAAGTGCACCAGAAAGTTCAACAGACTAATGTCCCTGTGATTCATTCTACAGGAGTAAACACTTCCACTGAAGCAAGCGGATCAAAGCCTAGAAGCAATACAAAGAAAAATAGGATCCTGCCTGCTAAGACTGAGAATAAGAAGAAAGTAGAAGACCACCCTAGGACAAATAAGTCAGTATGGACAAAAGTGAATCGGGTTGATTCTAGCATTAGCTCTAAGCGTGTTGTAATTAATTCGAATTCTGAATCTGTGTGCAAAACATGTAACAAATGTTTAAACTCTGCAAGTCATGAAATGTGTGTTGTTAATATCTTGAATTCTGTGAATGCTACCCCCACTGTTAAAATTGTCTTGAATAAAGGGAAGCAGATCTGGAAACCAAAAGGCAAACTGTCTGATAACAGTTTGAACAAGACCAAACAGGTTTGGAAAGCAACAAGCAAACTATTTGCTAATGTTAGTTATCAATGGAGATCCACAAGAAAGAAAGTCACCCTAGGAAAACTTAATTGTGGTTATCAATGGAGACCCACAGGAAAGAAATTTGCCTTAGGCGAACTGTGCCCTCTAACTAAGCTTTCTGTGCAATGTTCTATCATAACTGCTAACCACTAGGACCCCAACAAAAATTAGGGAACTGAAATTCCAAACTCTCCACACTCGACTGTTTTCAAATGCAGGTCGTACAGGTCATTCGTTGGTATCTAGACTCAGGCTATTCAAAACATATGACGGGGAATCGTTCGAAGCTCAAGAACTTTGTAGAAAAGTTCATCGGGTCAGTCAGATTCAGGAATGATCACTTCGGAGCTATCATCGGTTATGGAGATTATGTTATTGGTGACAGTGTGATCTCCAGAGTATACTACGTGGAGGGACTTGGACACAATCTATTCTCTGTAGGGCAATTTTGTGATTTTGATCTTGAAGTTACCTTCAGAAAGCATTCTTTTGTTCGTGATATTAATGGTGCAGACTTACTTAAAGGTAGTCGTCGCACCAATTTGTACACGATATCGATTGATGATATGATGAAGTCTTATCCAATATGCTTGTTGTCAAAAGCTTCCAAGTCCAAATCATGGTTGTGACATCGTCGTTTAAACCATTTAAACTTCGGCATAATTAATGATCTTGCTCGAAAATATCTGGTTAGAGGTCTACCAAGATTGAAGTTTGAAAAAGATCATCTTTTCTCAGCCTGTCAACTTGGAAAAAGCAAGAAGTTCTCCCACAAACCAAAATCTGAAAACACAAGTATGGAAGTTCTTCATACCCTTCACATGGATCTGTGTGGTCTAATGAGAGTCCAGAGTATTAATGGGAAGAAATACATTTTAGTCATCGTGGATGACTAGTCAAGATTTACATGGGTAAAGTTTTTGAGATCAAAGGATGAAACTCCAGAGTTTGTCATCAACTTTCTTAAGCAAATACAGGTTGGTCTCAACAAAACAGTCAGATACATCCGAAGAGATAATGGAATGGAATTCATCAACTAAGTTATGTCGAAATACTATAAAGGTGTGGGCATATTTCATTAAAAGTCTATTATGAGAACTCCTTAACAAAACGGTGTTGTCGAAAGACGAAATCGTACACTTGTGGAAGCAGCAAGTACAATGCTGATATTCTCAAAAGCACCGATGTTTCTATGGGCAGCAGCTGTAGCTACTGCTTGTTACACTCAGAACCGATCCCTAATTCATACTCGTCACAACAAAACCCCTTATGAGCTTGTACATGATAAGAAGCCTGGTCTTATATTTCTCCGAGTATTTGATGCTCTGTGCTATCCTACAAATGATAGCAAAGATCTAGGAAAATTTCAAGCCAAAGCTGACATTGGGATTTTCGTTAGGTATGCTCCTAGCAGGAAGGGCTATAGAATCTACAACAAGATAACTCGTTGATTAAATGAAACAAATCAACGTCACATTCGATGGAGATCATCAGACTAGGCTCTGTACGCATAAAGTACAAGAACCCGAGCCTATCATTATGACCCCTGGACAACTCAAATCAGGGCTCACTCCAACCGATAAAGAGCTGGAGATGTTATTTCAACCAATGTTTGATGAATACTTTAAACAATCTCGAGTCAATGAACCAGTACCTTCTGCTACTGCAGTTAACGCTCAAGTTGTTCCACCTGGTACATCTTTGTCTACAAAATTGCTCAAGACGCAAACCCGTATACAAAAGTGCTTCATCGTCAACATCAGATATGCATCATCCAGTCCGACATCAAGGTATTGCAGAAGAACCCACTCTCGAAGACTCCCCAATCACTCACGATGCTCCTACAACCTTTCATTTAAACCATGTATATTAGGGAGACCAGTTCGGGCACAGTCATCATCTGGGAATGTTAATTCAGCAGAACCCACAGATCATCTTAGAAGATGGACCAAAGATCACCCTCTTGATAACATCGTTGGCAATCCCTCTTAGTTAATCATTAACGTAATGCCTACTAGAAAAGCGTTAGCATCCCCGAAGCTTTGTGTGGCGTGTCCAAAATTGACCTGTTCCAAATTCAAACCCAAAGAACTTCAAAATGGCAGTGATAGAAGACTGCAGTTTCAAGCCATGCAATAAGAAATTCACGAAAATTAACAGAACTAGAAGTATAGGGAATTCGTACCATCGCCCCAATCTATGTTATTGTATATACCGCTGCCTCAAAAGTGGAATTACAAAGTGAAGCTTGATGAATATGAGTATGTACTGAAATAAGCAAACACGTATAGTTTCCAAAGGGGCTCTCGTCAGAAGGAAGGTATTGATTTTGAAGAATCGTTTGCTCCAGTGCAACGGAAAAAGGCATCAGAATATCATTTGCAATAGCCGGCTACAAGAATAGATCAGCTACAGATTGGAATGTCACAACTGCTTTTCTGAATGGTGAACATTCAAGAAAAGTCTTTGTCAGATCACCAAAAGGATTTTGAAGACCAAGATAGATCCTACTCTACGTTTATCGTCTGAATAAGGCTCATATGGGCTACAAGCAGCACCAAGGGCGTGGTATACACACTTATCAAAGTCCTTTTGGCCAATAATTTCTTTAAGGGTGTCGTGGATCCAACATTATTCATACCAAATTAGGCAAACATATCAAACTTGTTTCGAATATACGTAGATGACATCATTTTTGCCTCAACAGATCATAATGCGTGTCACATATTTTCCAAAGAAATGAACTCCAAATTTCAGATGTCAATGATGGGACAAATGTCATTTTTCTTAGGACTACAATTACTCAAGAGTCCTAAGGCATCTATATTAACCAACAAGAATATGCTCCTCGAAACCTTAAAGTAAGTATGGAATGATTCTCTGGCCCTTTCGATACACAATTGTGATCGATTGAAACTGGAACGAGGATCTTATAGGGATTCTAGTTGACCAAACCGATTTAAGAGAATGGTTGGCTCCCTAATGTACCTTACAGCACAATATACCAAAACCTGTATTCTTTGTATGCATGTGAGCTAGATAATCAGGCTAAAGCCTACCAAAAAGCACTTTGAAGCTATCAAACGTGTCTTCGGTACTATGAAACGAACCATTTAACATGGGTCTTTGGTATCCGAAAGACACACCGATGTCACTAACAAGCTTTATGCAGATGCGGGATCATCGCAGTGATGTTAAATTCAAGAAGAAGTAAACGTCGGGAAGTGCTCCATTTCCTTGAGATAGATTGGTTAGAAGCCGAATCATCAAAAGTAAGCAAAGAAGCACTTGTAATAATCTACAACAGAGGCTGAAATACACTTCCATGTCTGGATGTTGTAGCTCAAAATCCTTATGGATAGCCGATGCACAGCTCAAAGACTACAGATTTTGACTCAATAAAATTCCTCTGAACTAGATAACAAAAGTGCAATTGCTACTTGCTGTAACAATGTCCAGCACTCTCGATCAAAGCACATCGACATACGTCACCATTTCATCCGAGAGCAAGTGGAAAATAGAGTGGTTGAACTCTACTTCATGGAAACGAACTATCAACTTGCGGACATTCTCACAAAAGCATTACCAAGAGAACGGTTCGAATTTCTTTCTTCCCACCCTAGGCAGGAAGGTTTAACACCCTGAAACTACCTGAGAACATGCCTTCAAGAAGGAGAAGATGAGTAAACGAAGTGCCTTCGTGTATCCTTGGTACATATGTTAAAAAAAAGGCTTAGTAAATATTTTAAGTCATTTGGAATTACTAAATGGTTGCAAAGACTTCAATTACAACCCGGGTTCAGTCGGGGGCATGGATTACTTAAAAATCACATGCATTATGGGTGTGCGCGTAAATTTTACATCTCAATCAACGACTGCGGCTCTTTCAATAGAAAACGGGTCGTTGTTTGAGGGAGAGAGTGAATTTGAGAAGAGAAGTTGAAAATTTACCTCTTAGGGACTTTAATGCAATTTGCTACATGTCTCCTAGTTTTTTTAATCAATAGGGACAAAATCTGCCAAGACTCAAACTTTGGACAACCTTAGGAATGCTTAAACATGAAAATAAAAGAAGATAGAAACCACATGAAACAGTGGTCCTACAAATTCAAAAGTTATAGTAATAAAAGGAGGTCGGCGGGTTGACCTGGTCAAAATAAAGACATTCAAATCTGGTGAAACCAAAAAAACACACACACTCTTCTCGTCACGCAAACTCGCCGCCAGGAACCTTTTTCCAACTTTGATTTCCAGTGTTTTTCTTCAAAAGGTAACATCAAATCTTGTTTCTATGATGTTAATGTACTATAGATTAAAGGAATCGAATTTAAAAAACACATTAAAATGAAGCAGAATAGGTTAGATTCAAATCTAGGTTCAAATTTTTAATTATTGTTTGAAAACTGAAATTGAATGAGGGGAAAGGTGCGGAATAGGAATGTGATCACTATGATATATTAGTTTTAAACCATTTTGACAAACATTGTGTGCCCTACTGCTTAATGCATTGCATTCGTATTTGATCAAAGAAATGTTTTATTCAGTGTTTGACATGTTAACTTTGTTTGCTGGGATTAAGTAGATTTAAGGTATATAAAAGTTGTTTAAATGCTTGGTTTCGTTCCCCAAACTCCTATGAATGGTATAGGTTTATTTTCTTTATGGCGTTTGCTTAGATAAAAAAGATGAGTTTGTTGGTTTGTGTATAAAGATGGTAGTAGTGAGTTTGTGTTGCTTAGGAACGCCTCAGGATGTAGTTAGGACTGCCAAAGGAAGTGCGTTGTTTGAATTATAAGTAGTCATTCCTCATGGCGAGTTGATTTTAATACTATTTTATTAGTTCAGGGAAACCGCAGCGTGGCAGCGGTTTGGTTGAATTTAATATTTTAGTATTAAAATTATCAACCTGTCGTGTGATTTCTGTTTGCGGCGGTTGAATGTCATATAGCGGTTGATTCACAGCGGTTTGCCTAAAATTTTATATTATTTTATTCATACAGGTAAACCGCTGCCTCGCAGCGGTTTGGTCGAATATTTCTTTATTATTAAAATATTCATCCCGCCCTTTTCAAATTTTTACTTCCGGCGGCGGTTTGATTAATATATTAAAATATTCGTGGCGGTTTGGTGCTCTTCTTCGCGGCGGTTTGCTCAATCCACCTCACGGCGGGTTGACAAACTACTTGGCAGCGGTTTGGGCTTATTTTCAGAAATTTAGCCCATTAAGCCCGTTAATCATTTAAGGCCCATTCCTATGACCCAATTACTTATCTATCACCCATACGGGCTTAGATAACATGTAATTGTATCTGTTGAACAATTCTACAACCTGTGTCCTAAACTGTTGCTGTTATTCGAGGCATGTCATGTCAATGTCAACCTTCCTCGCTAACATTGTTTCTCTGCCATGCTTGTTTCCTTTGTTAATTACTCTTATGCAGAATACGATGGCAGAGCAAAATGTTCCCGCTCAAGCACCAACAAGAACAGATGAGCAGATTGTACCTCGCTCTCAATGGTTACAAATCGGGAAAAGCAATCTTCTTTTTGATGCTCAAAAGATACAGAAGAACCCTATCTTTCAGATATATGTGGACATCTTCGCGTAACACCAAGTTTTTTAGGCGTTCTCTGCCTCATGCTAGTGTTCCTTGCCATATACATTCATCAGTTCTGGAACTCTATGAAGTAAACAGAAGACTGGGGTTTAGTTGCTATCAAGTTTGATGATCCAATGGTTCCATCTAAGTTCTGATCTGCTTAGAATAGGCTTAGATATAACTCCTGTCGACCCAGCTCACCCATTTGAGTTACCTCCGACTGGTGACACGGTGATTGATTTTGAAAAATTCAGCCGGGGTACCTTGAACTGTAGAATTTGTCTCTAAAATAAACATGTAATTATGTATATCAATCCATAGGAGAGCAATTCTTACACTGATTAACAGTGCTTAAACCCGGAAGAATCTGTGGTGACAAACCAAGACACCCAGTGCTACAAATGTTGTGGGGCATTGTCACTCAAACTAATGTTGATCATGCAGAACTGTTATGGGAAGAGTTTACTCAAGGATTCAGAACTATTCTTCTTCACACTAGCAGTCCAATAGCCAGTCCTGAAAGACCCAAGAAGAAAGTCAGTTCCCTCTCCTTCATTCCTTCGGCGTTTACCTAGATGATAATCAACTATTTGGGACACCAGTGAATGACATAAAAAGGATCCGAGTCTCCTTGTCATCTTCCAGGAGATGACTTTCTGCTAGGTAATCTCAAGTTTATCTTGAAAGGTGAAACAGATGAAGTGTTTGGAATGGCGATTCCCAAACAATTGATTACTCAAGCCATTCAATAATCTTCGTACTATCCAAAGTATCTGGAAATGGTTGCTAAGAATACGAAGAAAACACCACAGGATAGTGCAAGCAAGCAACCTGAACCTGCAACAAAGCGTGCTCCACCCAAGAAGCCCACAACTACTACTCCTGTCAAACCAACCAAGCCACCTTCATCCAAACAACCTAAGTCTCCGACAAAGAAACCTTCTAAGCGTAAGCCTCCACAGAAAGTTAGAAAAGGAAAGCCTTCTTTCCAACTTGTTGATGAAGATGATGAAGCTCAACAAGAACCTGTTCCTCAAGGAGAAGGTGATGATCCTGCTCTCGAACTGGCCAAGAAGATGAGTTTGGATGCGCATCAAGAAAAGAGAGAAGGTGAAGGTGCTACTGTATGCTGACATAGAACGAGCCATTAGAGCTTAGCTTGGATCCTTCCCTTTCTGCCACAGAAAGGTCAGGCACCAGTTGGAGGAGTAGCGATCGAGGAATCCAGTATCTGACACAACCCGCAAACTACCTGAAGTAGTTGGGCAAGAAAGGCTATTGAACCGAAGAACAAGTAGCTCATTCCTGATCGCGTCTGTCAAAGAAGAAAAGTACCACGGAGTAGTTTATCCTTGTTAGTGAGATACGTGATCAAGCCTCATGATTCGACAACGAACCCTCTTCTCAACCTGAGAATGATACAATCAGAGAAAGAGGTCCCATGACTCTTCATCAACAACTGATTCAAAACGCCAGAAAGTGGAACAGAAGCCGGCTGCTTCCTAAATGTGACAAAAGAACAAGGTGAAAGTACTGCATACCACAATGACAACAGGAGTATGGTGCAATCTGTTCGACAGAAGACAGGCTGATCAGACCCTGGAAAATGCACATGAGGCACTGGCTGGACCAGACCCTGAGCCCATGCAAGAAAGACCAGTACTTGATCAGACTCTGAAAAGTACATGTTCTCTTTGCTGGAACCAAAACCCTGAGCATAATGATGAAGAATTATCCTCGACTACAGCCGACCCAAAAGGTTTATGAAAACCTGAAACTCATAACTGACGAACATGTCATCGAAGATAATCCAGAAAGTCATTCTGGTTCTACTATGTCGTACCATGAAAAATCTAGAATACACTCATAAACTTTGGGATCATTTTTTTATGACATAACCAACCGAAGATGATCAGAGAAATCTAAAGTTGTAATAGATCCTGATTCACCATACCTGATCCAAGTCATCAAACGTCACGTCAACTCCTCCAGTGAATCGAGCGTCCCAAGACATTGAATTTCCTCACTCCTAAACCGTCTTTAACAGGTCACAACCCACCAATCAACATGGAAGCTACATCTATCACCTGCAACTCTCCCAGAGATGCACGTCCAATCATCGCCCTTCAGCTAAGAGTGGCAAAATTTGGAGCAAGATGTGTTTGAAGTAACGAGACATATCACTCTGACGCTGTTTTGGCATCTATTAAATCCAAGTTCCAACACGGATTGTTGATAAAGTACCTAGGAACAAAACTTGATGAAGGCTCTCCCTTAGTGATCTTGAACGACACACTGCAAGATTTAACTTGAGAAAAACCTGTGTTTCCTGGCCCAGAGTCCTAACAAGAATCAAGAATCTTAAAGAGTCCGAAAGAGATTAACAGAAATCAAAAGCGAACCAAGTGAGAAGCAAACAAGAGTCAACGTATATCATCAGTTCACGATAAAGTTTGCAACTGAAGAATTGATCTAAGAATGCTCTCTTCAAACACATGATAAAATAGGACTGAAAACAGAATCCTGCCAACTTCCATCAATACCCATGCTCTATGGAAGCGTTAATGAGCAGATGAAGAGCCATGTATAAGGAGGTTTAAAGACAGTTAAAGACCACAAAAGAAAGCATGATGATGAAGATGATGAAGACGATGATGATGAAGGCCCTTCAGCTGGATCAAACCAGGGTAAGTCAACAAAAAGGAGAAGACACGATTCAGGTGCTTCTGGGTCAGCTCAACCTCCTCCTAAAGATTCTGATGCATCTGCGTCCAAACAACATCCAACTCTTACCTCAACTGGCTGGCAAATCACTGACACAAGAGATGCTGTTATTGACTCTTCGATGCACAGATCTGAACCCGAATCTGGACATTCTGAACATTCCTCTGATGACGTTTCAAAACAAGATGAAGGGCATGTCTCAGATCTGGAGGACACTGATAACGCTCCATACTAATCCAGGTAACGGCTGCTACATGGTTTAAACCGATTCCAGAAGATGAAAGACCAGCTACGCCTGAACCAGAATGGACCATTCCCCCGAATGATTTCCCTGAACCAAGAAACAACGGTCAAAGCATACGCCACAAAAAACGTATCAAGTATTCCCGCGTAAACAAAGCTTCAAAGGAAGACGTATGATATAGGTTCCTTCATCAAATGGTTCTGCAGACGAACAGGAAAGAAGAAGCTCTGCAAAGCTGATTTGGAAGGTCCAGCTTTCAACCTTGTTAAAGCCTTTCACAAGAACAACGTCTTTCTTTAATTTCAGATGGATGAATGCCATAAGCTGCTGACGAATAAGGTTGATTTGGTTAATCCTGAGGGTCATCAAATTCTGCGTAATATATATGAACCGCTGCCCTTAGGAGGACCACCAGGTCAGGTAACTATTCAACCACAATTCTTCTTCAATAAGGATCTGGAATACCTTCTGACAGGTGACAAAGAACGAAAAACTGCCTTATCCATATCCAAGCTCAAAGCCGCTCGTTACCTAGACTTTGGATAAGAATATTTTAGGGTTTTTCCGTCTTTGTGGGTTGAAAGTGAACGCGATTATGACATCAGTGCAGCTTATGGTATCACACACTGGTGGTTAAGAAGAAAGCAATTTTACATCAACAAACACAGTGAGCCCTCAGATCGTGAAGCAGTCAGATCCCAGATGCGAATTCTCAGTGTGATCCGTGTCAAGACTTTCGAAAAATACGGATACAACTACTTGAGAGAGATAATTCTTCGCCGAGCTGACTACAAAGAGTACAAGATCTCGAAAAAGGATTTTAAAAACCTTCATCCAAATGATTTTGAAGATCTGTATCTACTCAATATTCAAGACAAACTCAACCATCTGTCTAAATCGGACAAGATCCATCTACACACAGCAGTCAACATGTGGATCAGAAACCTGGTCATCAGGAATCGTGTGGGAGACTTGCAGCTCGGAATTGAGAGCTATCAAACAAAGCTCAACCTCGAACGTCCTAATTGGGATGCAACTGACTATTCCTTCAAAGAAGATTATACGATTGTCCCTAAGCCAAGAGCCGTTATCTACAGAGACAGAAATGATCAGAGAAAGTTGATGAGGCTGAATGAGATACACAAGTTTAGTGATGGGACATTGACAAGAGTCATGGAAAAGCTGGATCACATGGTTAAAGACTTTCATCTGTAAGAGTTACAAAAAGGGCATGGAGGACAGAAATGCTAGAGGATGACAAGAGGAGGAGCAAAGACTTCATCACAGCGATCGAGAAAAGACTATAGATCAGGAGGATCTTTCGAAGTCTGGAAAGCTTTGTTGGAGGAAGAATAAGAGATATTGACTACAGGCTGATCAACAGAACAACGTGACGACATCGTCGTTACAATAAAAAGGTCAATATTTTCTTATTGTGAATAATATATCTTGTACATTAGTAAGTAGTAGACATTATTTATGAATAGTGTAGGAATAATTTATATCCCTCAACGATTGATGGGGAGCAGTTATATGTTTTTTACATGACTTTGGAATTATGGCCACACTTTTCTCCCAAGTTTTATAACATATTTAAATCAATTGATATCCAAAATGTCAAAGGGTTTAAAATTTTTGATAAGGGGATAAAATATGATTAAAATATGTTGATAATTAATAATAATCGGATTATTTATGACTCATGTATAGTACTCCGCCCAAACGTGCTAAAACAATTACGAATACCGAAGCACATTTGAGGTGGAGCATTTCAGAAAAAAAAATCAAAAAAACGCGATCGAGGTACTAAACGCTATGATATTTTATATCCATAAGAACCTTAATTGGAATTTTCAATTGGTTTTAATGGAAACGGAGAAAGGTGGAAAAGAACCCAGCCTATCCCTCCCCGCCCCCCTTGCAGTGTATGAAGAATGGTCTCCTTTTGTGTACCTCCCCCCCCCCCCCTGCCCCAAGAATCTACAACGATTATTTCCATTTCCCCCCCCCCTTGTCCCCCTTACTGAAAAAAAATCAAAAAACGATCGAGGTACTAAACGCTTTGATATTTATATCATAAGTACCTTAATTGAATTTTCAATTGGTTTTATGGAAAGGAGAACTGTACCAAAAGACCGACCATGCATTTTACTTTATTGGAGTTATAAGGTTGGTAAGGTTAGGTACTATTCCCAATGATCCAGCCATAACCAGAGGGATCTACCCAGGGACAATCCACTAGTTAGTGTAGAAGTCCTTAGGTATGACATATAAAAGGAGTAAAAGTGAGAATAAGGGAAAAGTGCCGACTGAGATGGAGCTAGTACTGGAATAAACCCAACAAGGTTCTAGTCATGAAGTCTCGGTAAGCACTGAAGGGGTTGAAGAATTAAAAAGAATTGTAAGGATAAAGGGTGTAAAGAAAGAAGCCCTCCATACACTTAGGCAGAAACCGGGTCAATACATATGCTGCCAGAATCACTAAGATGATTGCTGACATTGAAGATCGACATCATGGACCCAGTGATGCAATGCACAACCCTCCCTAGCCACTCAGAATCTCTCAAAAGATTTCTGTTTCATTTCTCACGGAGACTAAACACGTTATCTATTGACTTTCTCACTCCGAGTTAGTTGATATTGAAAAGGTGGCAGTCAGCTCCAGCCTCCGATTACTAGAACCAAAACGCACTATTGAGTCTAGAGCCAAGAGATCGTCAATTAATCTCGTTAGGACACATATCCAATTCTCTTGTCTTTCACACACTGTGGAAACAAGACTATCCTAAGAGTCCTACGCATTATCCTTGTGATATTGCCAGAACATCCGAGTGAAACGAAGATTTTCACAATGAAGATGGAAATCCTGCTAGAGCCTACATCAAACAAGCTCTTGGTAGGTGACTTGTGCGATTCTACAAGAATCAAACTTGTGTCAACTGGAAAGCAACGATGGTGCGATTCTACGTGAATCAAACTTGTTCCAGGGAATGAATTGACGGTTATTGAACATTTGACAAACAATCAAAACTCTCAAAGTGTTACAAAATATTTTCATATCTAACACTAAGACTGAAGTTTCAAATCAATTTTCTCTTTATTGCTAACTGTTTCATTACAGAATCATTTAAAGATGGAGATGGAAATGGAGTTACCAGTAACAGAAATGTCAAGTCAATCACCAAATGCTAAGACACGACCTACACTTGTTATGAAGTTAAGAAAGATCTCATAAAGGTGTCAAAGCTTCCGCAAACTCTGATATCATTAATTTCTTCACAAGTGCACAAAATGGCGATACATTACAAGATGATGTAAGATTATGTTTGGCCGATGATCTCAAGAAAGCTTAAGATCACAATCAAAGACAAGTCAATGATAAATCAAAAGATCTCTGCCACAAACGTACAAGATATTAAAAAAAGAATCATATCTCTATGAGCTAAAGACTGAAGTGATTAAGATTAGTATTTTTAGGGGTGACCTCCCTTAGGGGGAGATTGTTAGATGTTAGAAAAAGACTCGGTCACCCAGTGTATTTATCTGTTTATTAATAGCTCGTAGTTAATAGTTTAACATATGACTTTCGGTAATTAACCGTGTACTACTACCCGATATATTGTAAGAACTATATAAGCCTCTTCCAACTTTGGAAGAGGTGAGCTAGTCATTATTCATTTTCTATTTAAACATACTTGTTTCTCTCTTTAGAAACCTCTCATGTGTTTCTCTCTCTATAAACTAGCTAAGTCCAAGAATCGACCCCGTGTTATGATATATGATATACCACACCTGTCTACAACAATTTGAAGCAGCTATATACTCAGCTTCAGTTGTGGAATTAGCAACCACAATTTGCTTCTTGCATTGCCATGAAATTAGTCTACACCCTAGGAATTGACAACCTCCTATTGTGGACTTATTATATAAGCTTGCTCTTGTATAGTCACTATCAATATATGCCACCAAATCAAAAGGTGAATCCTTAGGATACTAAAGGCCCAATTTAGGTTGACCTTTAAGATATCTAAAAATTCTTTTCACAGCATAAAGATGTGACACTTTAGGGTTGACTTGGAATCTTGCACAAGCACATACTGCAAACATAATATCAGGCATTAAAGAAGTTAGATACATCAATGATCTAATCATGGATCTATACAAGTGTTCATCTACATCTTTACCATCTGCATCTTTGAGCAAAGGCTTTTGTATTTCTATAGGTGTGCTTGCTGTCTTGACATCAGTAAAACCAAATTTCTTCAAAATCTCAGTTACATACTTATCTTGACAGATAAAATCCCATCCTCCTTCTACTTTACTTGCAGTCCTAAGAAGAATGTGAGTTCACCCATATAACTTATTTGAAACTTCTTATGCACCATCTTCTTAAAATCTGTGCATAATGATTTCTTTGTAGAACCAAAAATGATATCATCAACATACACTTGAACTAACAAAATATCACCTTTGACTCTTCTGATAAACAAGGTCTTGTCTATCTTTCCTCTTTGAAACCTATTGTCCAACAAATAAGTTGACAAGGTTTCATACCAAGCTTTGGGAGCTTGATGCAGTTCATAAAGTGCCTTTTCTACTTTGTATACTCTGTCAGGGAAGTCTGGATCTTCAAATCCTGGTGGTTGACAAACATAGACTTCCTCTTCAATCTTACCATAAAGAAAAGCACTCTTGACATCCATCTGGTACACCATAAAGTCTTTAAATGAGGCATAGGCTAAGAATAACCTGATTGCTTCAATTCTGGCAACTGGAGCAAAAACTTAATCATAGTCTATTCCTTCTTCTTGTGTGTACCCTTGAGCAACTAACCTTGCTTTGTTCTTTACCACAATACCTCTTTCATCCTTTTTGTTCTTGTAAACCCATTTAGTGCCCATGGCCCTTTTGCTATTTAGTAAATCCACTAAAGTCTAAACTTCTTGTAGCTTGAATTGTATAAGCTCTTCCTGCATAGCCTCTATCCAACTTAGATCTTTTAATGCATGAATTACCTTTTTGGGTTCTTCTTGTGATAAAAAGCAAGCAAACAAGCAATTTTGAAAGTCTTTATGGGTTGTTCTTTGCTGAACAGAACTAAACAAACCATGTTCTTCCAAATTCTTTGTCATTCTTCTTGTTTGAGGTGCTGAATTCAAGTCTCCAATAAATTGTTTAACTGGACGATCTTTGTGTATTCTTGTAGTTAGAATAGGACTGACAGGCATAAATGCATCTAAATTGTTCATGTCAGCCTCTGCACCAACATCTTCATCACCATCTGAATAAACAATATCTTCTAATTCAGGCATATTTGGATCATTTGGAAGTTCAATGCTAGTTTTTAGATCAACAACATTAACTTCTATGCCAGCAACATTAACAGTTGAACTAACAACATTAACATTGTTAGTGCTGTTTCCATCACTAGCAGTATTAATATTGTTAGTGCTGTTAACATTGTCATCTTTCTCTTGATTAACTCTTGGCTCCTTCTTCATACTGATAACCTCACTATCTTACATTCCATTGATCTTCAATCCATCCATCCTTCTTTTCCTCTTCCCCTGATGGTTTGAATCCAGCATCAGGAGAACTCTTTGAATCTTAAGAGAATATTGGATCAACAGACCATATTGGTAGAAAAATGTAATCTTTGCCACATACTATCTACATTCTAGATTTATTAGCATCATTACATGCTTTTGTACCTGCATTACAATTAGATTGATTCCCTGCAACAACTGGCTTATAGTTCACTGACTTTGATAGTGCATCAATATCAAAAAGCCAATTTGGTCCACTTCCTGCAATATTATGTGTATTCTCACTAAACTGAACATGCAGGTTCTCTTCAACTATCCTAGTTCTACTATTGAATACTCTAAATTCTTTGCTATTGGTAGAGTATCCTACAAAGAACCTTTCATCAGCCTTTCCATCAAATTTACCTAGGTGATCTATGGTATTAAGGATTGTAGCAGGATACCTAAATGGTCTCATAAAGCTTAAGGCAGGTTTTCTACCTAGAAAAAGTTCATAAGGGGTCTTGTTTTGAGGTTTGATAATCAACACCCTATTTTGGACATAACAAGTAGTATTAACTGCTTCAGCCCAGAAAGTTGTTGGCAACTTTAAATTAGCTAGCATTGTCATAGCATCCTCTATTAGTGTCTTATTTTTCCTTTCTGCTACTCCATTTTGTTGTGAAGTCCCATCAACACTAAATTCCCTCTTAATACCCTTTATTTCATAGAACTGATTCATGACCCTATTCTTGAATTCAGTCTCATTGTCACATCTAATGACTTTCACCTTAAGGTCTATTAGATTTTCTATGCCTGTTATAAATGTTTTAAGGATTTCAGAAGTTTCATCCTTAGTGGCTAAAAATAAAACCCAACTAAATCTACTAAAATCATATGTGACAACTAGGCAGTACATCTTTTTCATTAAACTCTTTACAAATGTTGGGCCAAACAAATCCATGTGCAACATTTGTAATGGTTGGCTGATCGAACTGACTGTTTTTGTCTTACAAGAAGCTCTGTGTTGCTTTCCCTTCTGACAAGCAATACAGGTTTGATTAATTTCAAAAAGTTAAAAAGGTAAACCTCTTACAAGGTTTCCCCTTACCAGTTTATTCATTGTTTTGAAATTTACATGTCCAAGCCTCCTATGCCAAAGATTAGATTCATCTGGTGTGGCTTTTGCAAAGAGACAAGTAAGACCTCTTTGAGGAATCATATTCTTTAAATTAACACTGTACATGTTATCCTTTCTAGGAACTTTAAGCAAAACATGACTTTTATAAGTTAACTTAAAGTCTGGAGATAGAACAACCCATTCAGTATCACTAAAAAGAACACTATTCTTCTTGTCACACATTTGTGAGACACTGAAGAGGTTAAACTTTAGTTCCTTTACCAAATACACATCTTCAAAATCCAATTTACCAATTCTTATTTTACCTTTCCTAGTAATTTTCCCTCCTTTAGAATTACCTCCAAAGGAAACAAATCCTCCATCAATTTCTTTATAATCTGTAAGATAAGATCTGTTTCATGTCATGTGCCTAGAGCATCCACTATCAATCACTCCTTCATCCTTCAAATCTTGCTGTAGATTTCCCTGCACATAATGGTAGGAAAATTAGTTTCTTTTGGGGACCCAAGCCATTACTGACTTGGATCTGCCTTGTGCATTAATATAGTCAAATCATTTAAAGGACATTGATGCACCATTATTTCTGGAGACATGGTCTAAAACTTTGTGCTTTGGTCTCCAAACCCAACATGCTAAGGCCTTAACAGCATTTCCCTTGTTTCCCTTAACAGCACTAATAATTGCTTTTGGCCTATCAGTATTAACCCTTGTTCCCTTAACAGTATTAACCTTTTTAGTGAAATTACTGTTATTAGCTACTGTTATTTTGTTAAAAGGCCTTCTAGTAGTTGAATATGCATTATTAATAACATTTTTTATGGGTCCTGCATTATTCACTGTTGTTCTTGATTGAACAGTATTAACTGGTCTAACAGCATTAACAAAAATTGGGCCAGACCTAGTTAAGACTATTTTTGAAACCATGTTCCTTTTTGGACTGGGGTGAGTTAATTTAGAGAAATTCTTTTTGTTCACCCTTTGAACATTGGTCCAAACCGGTTTTGCAAATCTTTCATTATTATACCAGTTATTGCAATCATTCTTCAAATGATCAAAACTACCATACACATCTCAAAATCACTCCCTAATTTTTGAGACATCTGTTGGTTCCAGTTTCTCTTGTTCCCTTTAGGACTAGGTATGTTTTGCCTATTTTTATCAACTGATGTTTTCCTAGGAGATTTTACTTGCTCAGTAGACTTAACAAAGTTTATCTTAGCAAAACTAGGTTTATTAAACATCTCAATTGTTTTAACCTTAGGCACATTTTCTTCATCACTATCAGATACCCAATCCTTAATAATTGGGCTCCATTTTCTTTCCTAGCAGTCTCAGGTTCATTAGTCTCAACAATAGGCTTTTCCACTACAGACTCACTAATAGACTCATTCATATCAACAACATCATCTAGACTAGGATAAACTAAATCAGATTTTGGTGGCATAAAATTCCCAGTATAGGGAGGTGGGATAGCATTATACCCGAATCCTATTTTACACTTATCCATTATCTGTCTGTCTAGAAGTTTACTTAGTTTTTTTGATTAATTTTCAAAATTTTGTACTGTAAGTTGAACCTCATCTTTTTTTTGTAGCCAACTCTAACTTCCTTTTAAGCTCTGTAATATCTAAATCTCTTAAATAGTTTTCACATTTTAAGAGTTTTATATCTTCCTCATACACATACTTATTTTTCTTAAAGACTAACAGTCTAGCTTCTACAGTTCTAAAACAGTTTTATATGAGACAGCACTTATCCTAGTGTTCTTAAGTCTCTTTAACTAATTGTTCATTTTGTTCTGTTAGAATCTTTTACACATTCTCAAACATAGATGAACAACAATTTTAAGTCATTAGATACCTTATAGTTTGTAGAAGAGTTAAACTTGTTTAAAGAAATAAGCATTGAGAGAAAATTGGTTGGACCTTCTTCTGCTTGGTTACTCCAATCATAGCCAAAGCCATCACACTGAGACACTAAGGCATTTGAAGTAGTTTCCTCAACTGGCACAGTCCTTCTGTAGACTCCCTATTTCTACTATCTTGATTCCTGGGGTGCCCTAACATTCTTGATAAGTGTAATCTCTTTTGGCAGTTGAAACACTCCACCTTGGACTTGTCAAACCCAATTCTTTCTTTGTTAGCCATGTCCAGCTTCCTTCTAGTATTCTTCTGAATCTTATGGCCCTCCTAGTCAGCATAGCTTTGTTAGTTCCACTTAAATCCATCGCTTCTAGATTATCATGATTGAATTTTTGTAGATCTTCATTATCTAGTTGTGGAATACTTGGTTGGCTAGCAAAGAAGGAATAAATCACAGCATCACTCAAATTTTCAACAGTTGTTGAGCTATTAGTAGCACCTTTAGTATTAAACACCTTGAGCAGTATTAACTGCTCTAGTTGCACTGTTAGTGCTGCTAGAGGATAGAAAGGCTACATTGTGTGAGTTTATGGTTGAGCTAGATGTCCCCTTGACCTCTAATTCATAAGCCTTTAGGTTGTTGAAGAGGTCATCCAAACTTAATGTCTCAATTTCTGATTTGTTCCTTCTCACATTAGGTATGCATAAGGTCCCATTCTTTTGACAAAATTCTTATGAAAAAAAAATTCTGATAGATGTCTTCTGAGGGATTACTTTCACCATGCATTCTCTAAGTTGACTAATTAG
The DNA here is from genome assembly GCA_026074375.1 of Tanacetum coccineum. Taxonomy (NCBI): domain Eukaryota; kingdom Viridiplantae; phylum Streptophyta; class Magnoliopsida; order Asterales; family Asteraceae; genus Tanacetum; species Tanacetum coccineum. The sequence continues at coordinate 85,797 of BQNB010000900.1, read as the reverse complement.
CTTTTGAATCCTTTCATAGGTTTGCTCAATCACTTCTACGTGGAATGCAGCAAGTTTTCATATTGATGCTTCGTAGATTTTTTGAGTTTTTTTGTAGCAGTGTTTACTCCAAAAATTTGTTTCCTCTATTAGCCTGCTTCAGTTGTTTCTTAGCATCCTTGTATGAATTGAACTTTAATTGATGCTCATTATGTAAGGCCATCAACAAAGTGCTTCTTGCCTTCAACTCTGCCCTTCTTTGTGCCTTCTCTTTAACACTTATAGGAGGGATAACAGTCTCCTTACCATCAACAGTTTTTGTTACTATAGGTGCATTACCATTTTCTACGATCTCACATAGAGTGTAATCAATGCACTATAGGTACTGTCCATACATCTTTCCAGCGGATTATACGCACCAGGTTGGAGTATGGAGTAGCTTGATAGTTTGAGGTAGATTGAGAGGTCCCATTACTTCTTGAAAAAGTAGATTTGTGTGTAGTATAAAGGTTCCTCTTATCAAAGCTTCCCACAAGTCCGATAACACTTGTTGATTCTAATAGAATGATCTTTCTTAGCTATATAAGTCTAAGTTGTATTGATTTAAATCCAAAAACTTAATATGATAGTATCTTTTGATTGTTGAATATCAAAGGACTTGTAGAATTCTAGTCAATGATACTAAAAAGAATTTCAATGAAACAGTAATAAATAAGATTAATAACAAAACAGTTTACCAAACTTTCAGCCTCAATATAATACGAACACTCTTAATAGTGTTAGGGTTTACAAAACCTTGAAGCTACGAATAGATTGACAGAACAATGAAAAGATATCAATCTCTATGCCCTAGGACCTCCTTTTATACACCAAGGAGTCCTAACTGGCTTACAATATTTTCCTAAGTTATCATGATCTTCTAAACAAATAACTTATACGTATATTTTACAAAATATCTCATACATATCACATAAGCAATCTTTATCTTCAATCAATCTTTATCCATTAGTAGTTGTAACTCTGTCAACAGTTGTAACTTTGTATCAACAACATTAACTCTGAACACTAGCAGCAGTAACTTATACACCAGCAGCATTAACTGTGTACAAGCAGTAGTAACTACTTAGAATATTTTCTTCATTCTCCACCAGCAGTACTAACTTTACTCTAGCAGTACTAACTTTACTCTAGCAGTACTAACATATACTAGCAGTTCTAAGTTACACTAGCAGTAATAAGTTTATACTGGCAATACTAACTACTTAGCGTATTTTTCACAATCTTTTTGCCAGCAGTAGTAACACAAACCTTTCTTCTTGAGCATCACTAACTTTGATAAAAGCAGCAGTAATTCCAAACAGCCTTATGAAGCTTTTAATCCCAACAACGGGCTTAGATTGTAACCTAATATTGTCTGTGTTTCGGGCTCAAAGGCCAAGTTAAGCCAAGCCCGGCCTAAGAAGAAGCCCATGCACCTTAAGTGAAGGCATAGGGTATAAAAGGACCCTCTCCACACATGGAGAGGGTGTTGGTCATTTGTGTGTGTGCTTTCACATGTGTAAAAGATCCACCACTCTTTCTCTCTTAATATAATATTCTTACATTCTCCTTTCTCTCTTTTCTTCTTATTATTTTCGTTTAAGTGCTTAATTGGTTTGCTTATTGTGTTGTGTATAGATTAATTAGTGGGATAACAATTGGTATCAATAGCCAAGGGGTGGATTATGATAAGTTTTGAGGTTATTAAGCTTATTCGGACTGCTTAATATAACTTATTCAGACTGCTTATTTTTTCTCTTTCTTTTCTTTTATCGTAACTGTTTTCATTTAGTTTATTTCTATCACTAATTTTCATGCTTGTTTTCTATTGGGCTTCAAAATAGTCAAAGTTGAATCTTACTTTGGGCTTATTTACCTCTTTTTGTATATTATCATTAGTTTTGGGCTTACATAGATTTAAACAGTTGAATCAAAATATAGATAACAAACTATTAAAAATCTATTTTTAATAGCTTAAAAGTGGTAAAAAGGGATTATCGAATCTGCTTATTAATGTAGCTTATCTCTACACGTTTTTTTTGTGTTATCTTTTCAAACTTCAAAATTTTCTTCAAATCGTTTCTGGTTTAGTTTTCTTAATTTTTTCGTAGCTTATTTTGAGTTATAAGCCCACGGTTTACTTGGTTTTTAGCTTAGTTGGCTTAAAAAGCTTCTAGTTCTAATCTTCTACATCTTCTAAGCTTAGTTCGTGGCTTATTTGTTTATATAAGCTCAAGGCTTAATTACTTTTGGCTTATTCATTGAGTAAATGAAATTTTAAGCTTATTGATTCTTACATCTTTCATGTTTTTGCTCTTAAATAACCTCAAAGACTCATACTTTATGGCTTTATTCAAGAAATAGTCTTTAGCTTTATATTCCTAGCTTATATCTTTGGATGTTCGTGGCTTATTTAAGTGGTTAAGCTTATTTTCGTGGCCATTATAGCTTATTTTCATAGTTTTATGCTCTAGATAGCGGTTTGTACAAGGTTTTGACAAGAAAGTACTTGTTTTTGTTTGTTGATCGAATTTGTGAAAGAAAACAAAAGACTAGTACAACTAGCGGTTTGGCAATATCTCATAGCGGCTTGATAGTTTATAACTGGCAGCGGTTTGTAATACAGGTGGAGGTTTGAAGTTTTTCTTGGTCAAATCTAAACGAAACTCTGTCAAAATGAAAAATCCATAGCGGTTTGGTTAATCTAAAAATCCATAGCGGTTTGGTTAATCTAAAAATCAACAGCGGTTTAGTGACTTGTTTTGGGTTTTTCGATTTCGAGTTTGGTCGTTCGCGGACATAATAACATACACCATTAGGATCGCGATCCTTCAACGATCATCGTGACGTGTTTCATTTTTGTTAACTCATCCCGAATCGAAACCGCAACATAAACCCTAATTGATAGTCTAAACGAAGAAGACAAAGTTAAATAAGAAGACGTGCATGTGTTTCTAATTTTTTAATATTGTTTAAACATTTGAATTTCTCAATTTCAACCTTTTAGTTTTCAATAATTTTAGTTTTAGTCCTTAGTTAAATAATAACTTTATTATTAGTCCATATCTTTAAAACCTTTTACATCTTAACCTTTAGTTTTTAAATAAATTTAATACTAGCCTTAGCTTTACAACAATTTTAATTTCAACCTTTTACTTTTAACTAATTTTCACTTTTAATTTGTTTTGTTTTTCAAAGTTTAATAGTTAACCTTTAGTTAATAGAAAATTTCACCGGTAGTCCTTATTTCAAGTTTTTTTTACAATCGTTAAATAATCTCAAGTAATTTAACGTCAATAACGATTTCAACGACATCAAAACCACAAAAAATCACTTTATCTACTTAAGATCCGTAATTCATTCACAACAAATCATATAAAATGGAAACTAAAGATACAATTTCTTCGTGTTCAAAAACAAAAGATGTTCATGCCTCAATCAACTTTAATTAACTTAACGATCTGATTCCATTCACGCGAACTTGTCTTCAAAATGTCAAATACCAATAATACAATGGAAACAAAAAATGTGCATGAAATTAAATATAAAATGTCAAAAGCAAAAGAGAGATGCATGGCATATTTTTGTTCTTTTCATTCAAACCTTTAGGTTCTTTCTAAAGAAGACTTAAAATGCACTCGTATCGAAAATGGATTTAAACGGGCATTCATGTCACTCTTTAGTCAAGATAATGATACTTTCACAAGTAAGATGCTTCTCAACGTAGATCAACTACAAAGATAGCAACACTTGAGACAGAAAGAGAATTTCAGGAAGTTTGGATCCATGGCAGCCTTTTGGGAGATCAATACACAGTTTCAGCAATTCATTGATTCTCAGTTTACTTTGGATTATGACAGACAAGTATTTTGCTGAATACACTGGAATCGAAGTTAAGAAGTTTAGAGAAACATTACTTTAACACATGAGTAATGCAAAGAAATCCATTGTTGAAAGAACACGTCACAAAAGACTGTATGACAGAACGGGTGATGTAAAAATGAGACAGATGCATAAAAAGCAAGATAGTTTAAGTGACTTGGAAAAAGAATTGGATGTTGGTTTGGTTGTCATGGAAAGGAATGGAACAAAATCAGAAGTGCTAGATGAAAGCAACATGTCAGGGAATGATACAGATGTTGATGATGCAGATATCAGCACCACATTATGTATGAGATAGGCTCAAATGGGCTGTGGTACAATGACTGCTGGAAGGTAATATCTTTGCTACAGGGACAACAACATACTGAGCATCCTGAAATTCATTAATGAATGTAGGGTTGGACCAGTGTACCTGGAACAACATCATGTATAATAAGTCCTATGCTTGATTCATACACTTGATAAAAAGACAACTGATTTGAAACAAAATTCTCTCGAGTATGAGTCTAAAAATATTTTACTCAAAAGACCGTTGCCCAATTTCAAAAAGATTTTTCAAGAATAGAAGCACATTGTATTGCTCTTGAACTTAAATATCAAAATCATACTTTAAAATCGGGGCAACATGGTCAAATTTTGAATGAAGCAAGTAATAAAGACAAAATGAAAAAGGAAATTGATGCTTTTGAAATAATCAACATCGAATTGAAATATAGTGGCTACATTACTTAAGGAAAATGAGACTTTGAAAAAGCATTACAAAGATTTGTATGATTCTATTAAAATAACGAGATCTAACACAATAGAACAAACAACTTCTTTGCTTGCTAATAATGCTGATTTAAAAGCTCAGATTCAAGAAAATGTTTTGGCAATTGCTGCTTTAAAAAATGAATTAAGAAAGTTAAAAGGAAATAGTGTAGAAACTAAGTTTGCAAAAACATCAGTCTTGGGGAAACCGGTTTTACAACCATTCAAAAACTAGTTAGTTGTTAGGCAACCGAATGCGTTTCAATCTGAAAGTCCTAAAATTTCAAAACCACGGTTTGCCTCCTAAGTTGACGTGGAAAAGGATTTGTCAAAACCAGTCACTCAACATTATTTTCCTAAGGGAAAAGAATCTGCTTTTGCAAAACCTACTCATATGATTGCATCTAGCTCATCTAGGAATAGTTTTAAGAACATGCCAAGATTTAGTTCAAATGACATGGTTCATAATCACTATCTAGATGAAGCTAAGAAAAAGACACAAGAAATAAATAGGAATTCAAAATCTAATGTGATGCATACTGCTAGTCCACAAAACACTACTAACGATCGCAAACCAAAACCTAGGAGCAATAATCAAACATCCAGGAGTTTGCCTGTATCTAAGAGTAGTTGTGTAACGTCAAATGTTGTGCTACTAGTAGATCACTCTAGGAATTCTAGTCCTTTTTCAGATTCCAAACACTTTCTTTGTTCAACATGTCACAAATTACTGTTTTTAGTTGTTTTGTTGTTGTTAATGGGCCTTCTAATAGTTGAATGTGCTTTATTAAAAACGTTTGTCATTGGTCTTGCATAATTCACTATTGTTTTAGGTTGAGCAGTATTAACTGGTCTAGCAGTGGTAAGTGATACTAGGCCAGACCTCATTAATACTGCTTTTGGAACCATGTTCCTTTTAGGACTGGGGTGAGTCATTCTAGAAAAATTTTGGTGTTTCACCCTTTGAGAATAGTTCCACACTAGTTTTACCATCTTTTTATTATTAGTCTGTTTCTGATGGTTATCACAATCATACTGCAGATGATTAAAACTTCCACACACATAGCAGGCTTTGTTAATCATCTCAAAATTAATTCCTAATATTTGAGACATCATATTATTCCAGTTTCTTTGATTGCCTCTAGGAGTATGAGTGTTTTTCCTATTTTGATCACCTTGTTTAACAGTTGTTTTCCTAGGAGATTTTACTTGCTCTTTAGATTTAACAAACTCTATTTTAGCAAAACTAGACTTAACTATTTTCTTCTCTTTCTTAGCCGAGCACATCTCTTTACCTTACTATCCAGACACCTAATCCTCAATACTCTGGAGCACCTTATTCATCTTAACTACTTTTAGGCTTGTCACACTACCTTAGCTTCACTAGTCTCAACTACAGGCTTCTTAACTGTAGGCTCACTAACTATAGGCTCATTCACAAACTCTTCTAGACTAGACAAATCATGTTTTGGAGGCATAAAGTTTCCTGTATAGGGAGGTGGAACAACATTATACCCTAAACTTGTTTTGTACTTATCAACTATCTGACAATCTAGTAGTTTGCTTAAGTTTTTAGATGAATTCTCAAAATTTTCTACTGTTAGCTGAATTTCATAGCATTTTTGTTTTTTGAGCAATTCAACTTTTCTCCCTAAGCTCTGTAACGGCTACTTATCTTAAATAAATCTCACATTTTAAGACCTTGATATCTTCCTCATAAACAGACTCATTTTTCTTATAGACTAGAAGTCTTGCTTCTACAGACTCTAAACCTGTTTTATAAGCAATAGCATTTAACTTAGATGTCCTTAAGTCTTTTAACAGTTGTTCATTTTGTTCTTTAAGAATTTTAACATTTTCTAAACAAGATGATGAATAGTTTGAATCAGTAGATACCTTAGAGTTAGAACTTGTAGAAGAGTAAGCCATAAGTGCAAAGTTAGTTGGACCTTCTTCTGCTTGATCACTCCAATCATAATCACCAAGACCATCACATGAGATCAAAGCATTGGAAGTAGTTGTCTCCACTGGCACACTTCTTCTTGTGCTTTCCCTGTTCCTGTTTTCTTGGTTCCTTGGAGCCCTGCACTCCCTTGCAAAGTGTCCCCTTTTGTGGCAGTTGTAACACTCCACCTTGGACTTATCAAACCTAATGGTCTCAGTACCATTCACAGAAAACTTCCTTCTAGTGTTCTTCAAGAATCTCCTTGCCCTCATTGTTAGCATAGCCATCTGCCACCTTAAATCCATCTCTTCTAAATCATCAGGATGAATTTGTTGCAAGTCCTCATTGTCAAGTTATGGACTGTTTGGTTGACTTGCAAAGAAAGCACAGATGACAGCATCACTCAAGTTGTCAATTGTTGTTGAGTTAACAGCAGTAGCTTGAGTGCTAGCAGTTGTAGCACCATGAGCAGTATTAACTGCTCCATTTGTACTGCTGGTGCTGTTTGAGGACACAAAGGCTACGTTTTGTGTGTTTATGCTTGAGCTTGATGTCCCTTTGACCTCTAGTTCATAGATCTTTAGATTGTTGTAAAGATCATCCAAGCTTAATGTATCTATGGCAGGCTTGTTCCTTCACACAATGGTATGTGTGTTCCATTTTGGTGACAGACTTCTTAAGAACTTCTGATTCATATCTTTTTGTGAGATACTTTCACCATGAATCTCCAACTGACTGATAAGCTTTTGAAGCCTATCAAAGGTTTGATCTAACACCTCTGAGCTAGATGTAGTAAAATTTTCATACTACTGCTTTAGAAGATTCCTTTGAGTCTTTTTAGTAGCTGCATTCTCTCCAAACCTCTTCTCAATAGAGCCTGCAGCATCTACATAATGACTATGGCATCTTTGATGGTAGTTTAAACTTTAAATTGATGTTATCATTTAGGGATGCCCATAATAAGTGGCTTCTTTGCCTTCAACTCTAACCTCCTTTATGCCTTTTCTTCAGCAGTTGTAGGAGGTATTACTTTCTCAACACCTTCCATAAGTGTTGTTTTTGGTGTAGTGTTTCCATTCTCTATGACCTCCCATAGAGCATAGTTAACCATCTGGATGTACTGTTCCATCCTCATCCTCTAAAGCTCATACTCACCTGGTTTGAGCATAGGAACTTTGATGCAGCCCACCATATGTCTGACAGTTCTTGATCCATGTCTTCTTAGCACAGTTTCTTAAAGAAACAAGCTCTGATACCAACTTGTTGACCGCTGACTATTGAATGGATCTTAATTCCTTAGCTTGTGTAAGGTTTAAGTTGCAAGATAAATCCTACACAACATGATAGACACTTTGTACCACATAATACCTAAAGATTATGCGGAATCAATTTTAATATAAAAGAATTCTCCTTTAATGAAATACAGTACACATAATGAACATACAGATTAACAAACAAAAGCTTCAATATATTAAAAAAAATTACGAAAAAAAAAAAATTACTCTAACTAGATTATGGTTACAAAACCTTGAAGCTATGACAATTCTATGAATGACTTGTTTTTTATACATAGAATTCTATACCCTAGGACCTCATTTTTTCTACACCTACAATAGAGTCCCTCATGGGATTACAATATTTTCCTAAGTTATCATGATCTTCTAAACAAATAACTTATTCGTATCTTTTACAAAAATATCTCATACATATCACATAAGCAATCTTTATCTTCTGAGCAGTCTTTATCCTTTCAACAGTTGTAACTTTTATACCAGCAGCATTAACTTTCAACACCAACAGTAGTAACTTTTGTACCAGCAACACTAACTATGTACAAGCAGCATTAACTACTTAGAAAGTTTTTTTCAATCTTCACCAGCAGTACTAAGTTACACTAGCAGTGCAGTACTAACATTACTAGCAGTAGTAATATACACTAGCAGTAGTAACTTACATTAACAGTAGTAACTAGCAGTACTAACTACTTAACATATTTTTCATTAAGATTACTAACAACACTAATTTATGCTTAGCATCAGTAACATAAACCTTCACAGCAGTAACTTCAAGAAGGCTTTTAATCCCAACATGTTGCTAAGTTATGACATAATTTTGTACAAGCTTCGATTATCTATTCTATAACATGAATTTATCTACCTTTTAACTCCATTTATTATCCAAAAAAAACTCTTAAAGCTAGCCCATCCATCGGACGGGCCACCAATTTTAGGTTTATTTATGAAATTTAAATATTTGGTTTATATTATGTCATCCGGAAGTTTATTTATTATATTTCGTATTGAGGGTAAAACATGTTCTTTATTTTAATGCAACATATATCCAATTTGTTATAACTTAATTTTCCTTTATTTTGTTTTATTTGTCGATTTTGGTTTTATCAAGTGTACATAACCTTTAACATTCCTCTAAGTATTTTTTATGCTTTATTCTAAATTTTAAGATAATCTTTTAAAAATTTCAATTATCTATTCTATAAGTTGAATTTATATACATTTTAAATCCATTTATCAATCGTAAAACAATTTCTTAAAGCTAGCATGTCCATCGGACGGGCCTTGAGGCTGGTTGTATATATAAAAGAGTAAATTACACCGTTTGTCCTTATGGTTTGTGTTGACCACAACCTTTCGTCCTTTGACCGAAAAGATTGCATCGTCCGACCTTAAGTGGGAAACGTTTTCTCGTTGTTGCCCCCCCCCCCCCTTAACGGCCTTTAATAACGCTTGTTAAGTCACCCACTTGAAACCCACGTGAGGGTAATTTTGTGATTTCACACTTCATCTTCTTTATTCATACATCTTCATCTTCTGTCTTTGTACATCTTCATCTTCTTCACTCCCAATCATCACCATCTTTATCAAGAATTCCCAAAAACTAGTGTGGTGTTTAGTTAGGGAAAAATTTGCATGTTTTTTCGTTTCTAAATTTCTAAAGAATAGAATTGTTTTTTTTCCTCTAGAGAAGTGTTGAGAATTTTAAAAACATGGAGTTGTATTTTTCCTTTTTAAAAATATGAAAAGATGTTTCAATGAAGCTATTTTTAATCATTTTTTTCTTTTCATAGTCAACTTTTTTTAATACGATTATAAAAGCAATAAAACATAAATTACAAATAAAATTAATTAAATTGACTACAACCATAAGCATAGATTTAGTTTGTAGTATACTCGAAATTAACACTACTACAACCATAAGCATAAAATTATTTGATTTGAACGTTTTCGCTCGTTATCGTATATTTTTGCACGGTTTTCTATGTTTTCGCATGTTTCCTTACGTTTTTGTACGTTTTCGCACGGTTTCGCTCGTTTTTGCTCGTTATCGCACGTTTTTTGACATTTTTTTGTTAGAACAAATCTTCATAACAAAAAAAAAACAAAAACAAACAAAGACTTAATACTGCCAAGGTAACAACTGACAGTACTAATGGAGTTAGTACTGCCAGTACCATACTTAGTCACTGCCATTCAGTTAGAATTAAAAACTGCTAGAAAAAGAGTTAATACTGCTGATGGTCAAAGATGCTGACTGGAGATAAGTATGCATGGAGATTATTATGGTTGTCTTTTTAATTTAACTTGATCCTAAGAAGATAGGTAGTTAGCTTTATAAACGGACGCTCCTGGTGTTCTATAAAAGGAGATCTTATGTTTTAGATAAACATACTTCTTTACACTTAGACGAATACATTTAGAAAGATATTGTGATAGCTTCAAGGTTGTAACCCCAGTACTTCAAGAGTACTCGTATTATTATTCTAATAATATTGAAGCAGTTTGTTATTACTCAATGTTGTTGTTTATTTATTACTGTTCCATTGATAAACATCTCTAGAGTATCAAAGTGTAGATTCCGCATACACTTTGGTATACATACAAAGTCTCAACCATTGTTATTTTGGATTCATCCAAGGTAACAAACGCTTTACTACGTAAAAAATCGATCAAGGCTTGGGATCAACAAGTGGTATCAGAGCCTGTGCTTTAAGAAACTTTGATCTAGGGAAAATGAAGTTTGAAAATTCTCAGAACAATGCGTTGGCAAAGCTTCCCATGCTCAAACGAGGAGAGTATGAGATGTGGGAAATCAGGATCAAGCAGTACTTTCAGATCCAAGATTATGCGTTATGGGAGGTAATAGAAAATGGAAATTCGTGGGTACCTATTCCTGTTACAGCACCAGAATCTGGTCCATCAACAGCATTGAAGATGACTGTGCCCTCTACTGCTGAAGAAAAGATTTGCAAAAAGAATGATGTAAAGGCTCGAAGTCTTCTGCTCATGGCACTGCCCAATGAGCATCAACTTACCTTTAACCAGTATGTTAATGCTCAATCAATGTTTGCTGCCATTAAAGCTAGATTTGGAGGAAATGAAGCAACAAAGAGGACTCAGAAGGCCCAACTAAAGCAACAATATGAAAACTTCAATGCTTTAAGCTCATATCCTTGATTCTTATCTTAATACAGCTTCAAGAAGACTTGTTAGTAATTGGGTAAATTCTGGGTGTTAGTTACCTCCTGAAGACATCTAAATGTTAAATTTTTGAGGAGTTTTACCTCTGAGTGGGAACTCATGTGGCGTAGTCTGGATGAACAAACCCAGAACTGATACTATGAGATTGTATGACTTTGTACAACATTTTTAAAATTGTTTGAACAAAAGATAAGAATCTACTACAGTGCTAAATCAATGATGAAAAAGAACTTGGCATTTCTAACCACTACAGGGGGTGCTAGTAAGTAGTAAATAATAATTAATACTGTTAATCCTAGAAGTAGTACTGTACCACCAAAGTTAATCACTGCCATACTGAAACTAGTACATGCTAGTTTTTAGTGATGCCACAGTATATGCCTTTTTGTCCACTTTAACCACAAGAGGTCTCACTATTCTATGAATATCTTGAGCAACTTCATGATGATATTTGGAAAAATGGATCTAAAGTGGAATATGGCACTACTAAGCATAGGCAAGAAAGTTCTATCAGAGAAAAAAAGAAATCATCATTAATGGAAGCAGTACCTGCTGGTTATGATAAAATCAAAGGTCAATGTTTCAACTGTCATAAACTGCGGACATTTTGCCAGAGAATGCAGAGCACCAAGAGAAAGACAACAGATAATTGGAATCAAGGTGGCTCATCAAAGGCGCAGTAAGGATTTGAAGAGCTTCTGAAAAACAATGTTGCTATAGATGGTACTAGATTTGATTGGAGTGACATGGCAGAGGAAGAAATTCAAGCAAACATGGCTCTCATGGCATTCTCAGATTCTGAGGTAACAAATGATAAATCTTGTTCTAAATCTTGTTTGCAAAAATGAAGCTCTAAAGAAACATATGATATTTACTTGTTAAATTAATGATACATGTTTTAAAGCTTTCACATCAAAAGAGGTTTAATCAATTTTAGAAGTAAATTCTTAATAAAAGAATCTGAAGTTCTTTTTTCTGAGGAAATTGCTTTGCTTAAAAGAAGTGTAGGTCACAAAGAGTATCTAATAGGATTACTTAGGACTGAACTTGAAAAGGTTAAGGAAGAAAAAGAGGGGTTTGAATTTAAGATTACAAAGTTTGAAAAATCATCAAAAGACTTAGATCAGCTGTTAGCAAGTCAGATAACTGATAAGAGCAAAAAGGGCTTTGGCTACAATGCTGTCCCCTCACCTCATCCTTTGATTCTAAATAGACCAACATCCTTAGACTTATCTTATTCAGGTCTAGAAGAATTCAAACAACCTGAGGTAAATGAGTATGGTCCTAGGGATTCAAGTGTAAAGCCTACCAATGGTTGTGATAAAGAGTCAGATAATTCCAAGGAGACTACTGATGACTATTTAAAACAACAACAAAAGACAGATTCTAAAACTAGCTCACTTAAGGTAGACAAAGATTGGAAAGAAAAGTTTTTCTGTCCTGCTAATCAAGTTAGGGAAGAGGCACCTAAGAAAGCTAGAGAGAATAATGATGCTCTAATCATTGAAGATTGGGTGTCAGATGATGAGGATGATGTTGAGTCTATCACTAAGGTTGAAAAGAAAACTGTTATACCTACTGCTACTAAGAAAGAGTTTGTTAAACCTGAAACACCAGTTAGGAGGTCTGTTAGGTATGTAGAAATGTATAGGTCACAAAGACCTAGAGGAAACCAAAGAAATTGGAATGGTCAAAAATCCAATCAATTAGGATGTAACTTTGTTTTTAATAACAAGGCATGTTTTATCTGTGGAAGTTTTGATCACATTCAATACAGTTGTCCTAATGTTCACAAACATATGGTTCCAAGAGCAGTCTTAATGAAGACTGGCCTAAAAACTGTTAATAATGCAAGGCCTGTTAATACTGTTAGGTCTGTTAACACTGCCAGACCTTTTAGTACTGCTATGGGGGGGGGGGGGGGGGGGGGGGGGGGGGGGGGGGGGGGGGGGGGGGGGGGGGGGGGGGGGGGGCGGGGGGGGGGGGGGGGGGGGGGGGGGTGGGGGGGGGGGGGGGGGGGGGGGGGGGGGGGGGGGGGGGATGATTAATACTGTTAGGCCTTCTTATACTGCTCACCCAAAATCAACAGTTCATTGTGCTAGACCAAGGACACATTTTCAAAATCAAGCACAATCAACTGTTCAAAGGCCCTTTTACAAGAGAACAGCATTAACAAAAAGGTCTCATAATCAAAATGTTAATACTGGTAGGCAAAATGTTAATACTGTCAGGGAAAGGGGATTTAATGCTGTTAAGCCCTCAGCATGTTGGGTTTGGAAACCCATCAAACCCAATGGTGCATCATTGGTGTTCAACAAATATAATTACATTGATGCACGAGGCAGATCCAAGTCAGTAATGGCTTGGGTCCCCAAAGATAACTAACTTCATAAGTTTTGTATGCAGAGTAATTCACAGCTAAATGATAAAGGATTTGTTGATAGTGGATGCTCAAGGAACATGTCTGGAAACATAGCCCATCTTTCAGATTTCAAAGACTTTGATGGAGGATATGTTACTTTTAGTAGAGGAGCAAATGGAGGCAGAATTACTGGCAAAGGTACTATTAAAACTGATAAACTTGATTTTGATGATGTATACTTTGTCAAAGAGTTAAAGTTCAACCTATTTAGTGTCTCACAGATGTGTGACAAAAAGAACTATGTTCTTTTTACTGACTCTGAATGTCTTGTCCTATCTCCTAATTTTAAGTTGCCTGATGAAAATCAGATACTTCTTAAAATTCCTAGACAAGATAACATGTACAGTTTTGATATGAAAAACATAGTTCCTAAAGATGGTTTAACTTGTCTAGTTGCAAAGGCTACATCTGAGGAATCAATGCTCTGGCATAGAAGGCTTGGTCATGTCAATTTTAAGAATATTAATAAAACTTACCAAAGAAATCTTTTAGAGATTTGCCATTTAAAAGTTTTTGAGAATGACCAACTTTGTGTTGCCTGTCTAAAGGCAAGCAACACAGAAGCCTCACTTGTAGAGACCAAGCTTTATCCCAATTACAAGCCATTGTTTATGATGCACATAGATCTCTTTGGTCCAACTTTTGTTAGTAGTCTAATGCATAAAAAATACTGCTTGGTAGTTACTGATGATTATAGTAGATTTTCATGGGTTTTCTTTTTAAGAACTAAGGATGAAACAAGTGAGATCCTTAAAAACTTTATCAAAGAGGTAGAAAACCTAGTGGATAAGAAAGTTAAAATAATCAGAAGTGATAATGGGACAGAGTTTAAAAACAAAGTGATGGATGAGTTCTGTAGGGAAAAAGGTATCAAAAGAGAATATAATGTAGCCAAGGACACGAGTTATGTCCAACTATCGTGCCTCAGCAAAATGGTGTAACTGAAAGGTGAAGAAAGACTCTCATTGAGGCGCAAAGAACAATGTTAGCTGACTCCTAAGTTAGCCAACAACATATTGGGCAAGAAGCTTGTTTTTTCTACTGCTTGCTTGTACAGAAATAGACTCTTATAGAGGTATTAAACCGCTATAGGCTTCATGAAACATTTGGATTCATGTTACTATCTCAATACCTAGATAAGTTGGGCGAAGTTTTGATGGCAAAAGTGATGAAGGTTTCTTTGTTGGATATTCCTTAAGTAGCAAAGCTTTTAGGGTATACAACATTAGAACCAAAAAAGTTCAGGAAAACTTGCATATTGGGTTCTTAGAGAATAAGCCTATGATAGAAGGAAATGGTCCAAAGTGGTTGTTTGATCTTGATTCTCTAACCCAATCAATGAATTATGTACCAGTGGTTGCAGGGACTTTTTCTCATGACATTGCCAGGTAATACAAGGAGTTTCTGAGTCTAGTATATCTTCTCAACAAGATCAAGAATTTGGATTGGCATGCCAATTTGGAAGGATGCCTACAATATTTTGGTGATGCTTCACCAAATATTGTTGATGATGCTCAAATAGAAGATAAAGATGAGTTACATGATGAAGATGATGCTACAGAAGAGTCTCATGATGGTAGCAATCTTCAGAATAATGGTACTGCTGATCAACAAGTTAATACTGCCAGGCAAGAAGTTAATACTGGTAGTAGAGAAGTTAGTACTGCTCTCCCTGAAGTTAATACTGCTACTCCTGAAGACTTGGTAGGACCTAGTTCTGCATCTGAAGACTCACATATTCCTCAATCTTATGAAGTCCCTACAACTCCTCACACAAGAATTCACAAAGATCACCCAATTGAGCATGTGATTGGTGATGTGCAGTCATCTGTTCAGACAAGAAGGATGAAAACTTCTTACTCTGAAAAAGGATTTCTTAGTGCTATCTATGAAGGGAAGTCTCATCAGGATCTTCATACATGTCTTTTTGTTTGTTTCCTCTCTCAGGAAGAACCAAAAAGAATTTCTCAAGCTCTTAGAGATCCAGCATGGGTAGAAGCAATGCAGGAGGAACTTCTTCAGTTCAAACTGCAAAAGGTCTGGATTCTTGTAGATTTACCTAAAGGTCATAGAGCAATTGGTACAAAGTGGGTCTACAAAAACAAGAAAGATGAAAGGGGGATTATCATTAGAAATAAAGCAAGACTTGTTGCGCAAGGACATACACAAGAAGAAGGCATAGACTATGATGAAGTCTTTGTGCTTGTGGCTAGAATAGAGGCAAAAAGAATATTCCTGGCTTATGCTTCTTATATGGGTTTTATGGTCTACTAAATGGATGTCAAAAGTACCTTCCTGTATGGTCAGATTGAAGAGGAGGTATATGTATGTCAACCTCCAGGCTTTGAAGATCCTGACCATCCTGATAAAGTCTATAAGGTAGTGAAAGCACTATATGGCCTCCATCAAGCACCAAGAGCTTGGTATGACACTTTGGCCACTTATCTTTTGAGCAATGGATTTCAAAGAGGACAGATTGACCAAACCTTGTTCATCAAAAGGCATAAGGGACATATCTTGCTTATTCAAATCTATGTAGATGACATTATCTTTAGATCTACAAAGAAGGAATTATGTGATGAGTTTGAGAAGCTTATGAAGGATAAGTTTCAAATGAGTTCTATGGGAGAACTCGCCTTCTTTTTGGGATTACAGGTCCAACAGAAACAGAATGACATTTTTATCAGTCAAGATAAATATGTACATGAGATTTTGAAAAAGTTCAACTACTCAAATGTGAAGTCTGCCTATACTCCAACAGATTTGGAAAAGCCTTTGGTTCAAGATGGAGATGCTGCTGATGTTGATGAACATCTTTTAGAGAGCATATGACGTAGGCCACTTTGGATGTACCATTACAGCATCAGGCAACATTCCCAGTGTTTGCAGAATGTGCATGTCAAGGTTCCAAGTTTCTCCAAAAACATCCCTCTTCTCTTAGCTTCAAAAAATCTTTAGATACCATTAAAGGCAACCAGCATTAGACGCCTTTGGTATTCTAAGGATTTCTCCCATTGGAATTAGTTTCTTACACTGATAGTGACTAGCTAGAGCTACACAAGCATAGGAATCAACGCGCGCGAGGAGTTGTCAGTTTCGGGAAAAAGACTGATTCCATGGCAATGGCAAGAAACAAACAGTAGTTCCACTCTCTACAACTAAAGCTGAATATATGGCTGCTGCAAGTTGATGTGGACAGCTTCCTCTGGATCTAAAACCACTGGTGATATTGGTACAATTCATGGATACTGTTATTTACATTGATAATACTAGTACTATCTGCATAATAGAAAATCCTGTTCAACATTCTAAAACAAAACATATAGAGATTAAGCATCATTTTATAAGAGATTGCAATGCTAAAAAGTTGATTCAAATTGCTAAAATTGACACTCAACATAATGTAGCAGATCTCATACAAAAGTACTTTGATGCTGTGATTTAGAAGTCTGTGGTCTCAAGTATTGGAATGCCAATCCGTAATGCCCAATCTCTTGTTGTTTTTGTAAAGATTGTTCACAAGTAGAGACTACTGTTAATTCTGTGTAAATAATACTGCTATGTTATAATTAGTACTGCTAGTTCATATTTAAAACTGTGTCACAACTGTACTTATATTTAGTACAGCTAGTTTATTTTCTGTTACTCATTGTTAATCCTGTTAGTATCATTTAATACTGCTAGACAAGAAAAATGGTTAGATTTTGTTTTTCTTGGTTTTGTGCTAACTCTTTCAGGATAAGCAATGAAGTGTGAAATTGGTTACTCAATGGTTCATTATTTGAGGGGAGGAATGTTGTTTGTTCCTCAAAGTGTTGGTTTTCACACCACACAACAAATGGTCATCAGTTCACCATGTCTCATAGACAACAAAGAATTGACTAGTCCAGAGCAAACGGCTCCTGGTAAAGACTTCTCAAATCCGTTGATAGTTGATAGTTTACTCAAAACTATATGGTCATCAATGCACCATGTTTTTACAATGAAGCATTGGCTAGTCCAAAGCAAACGGCTCTTGGTAAAGACTAATCAAATCCGTTAATGGCTGGTAGTTTTGCCAACATACTATAAACTTGTATGTAGCGACGTGAGCCAAAAAGAATAGAGAGAATTGGTGAGCTTAAAAACAGAAAGAGAGTTGTGTGAAAAATAGACAGAGTGACAAGTGAGCCAAAAGAATTGAGAGATAACATGTGAGCTTAAAAACAGAAAGAGAGATTGTGTGAAGTTATTTTTGAGTAATACAAACTTTGGAGTTTGTACTGCTTTTGGGTGGAGAAGTTAATACTGCTAGGCTTATTTTAGTACTGCTAGACCAATTTTAGTACTGCTGGATGACCGTTAGTACTGTTTGGGTCTAACAGATTTTTCATTAATTAATAGAGCCGTTGAGATATTTCTGCCAAATTCCTATGATATAGGGGTTTGACCAATTGGACTTTCGTGAACTATCTATATATACGTTTGGTTTAATCACGATAACTCATTCTTAAGAACGGTCAACCATATCTCTACGTTTCTCTATTTAAATTGCAATTAACTTTCTCCAGCTTTCATATATTCATCCACGATCATATCCCACACGATTACTCACACTTTTAGTTATGGCAAACTTGGAATTTTGTGACAAGCACAACATGGTCGCGCTCTTAGAAAAATCTACAGGAAGTGCATGGTTTCAGGACGAGAAACATCAATTTCTAAATCGAAGTCACATTTGCTATGCACTGACAAAGAAGCCAGATGTTTGTGTCTCATTTATCAAACAATTTTGGAGGTCTGCTGAAGTTTCTACTGCTGAAAATGGAGAAGTCAAGATTACTACTACTATTGATGGTCACTCAATGACTATAACTGAGGGATCTTTAAGACGACATCTCAAGTTAGCTGATCAAGAAGGTATTTCTTCTATCCAACTCGGAGATCTTTGAGCAATGGCGCTTATGGGATATCACACAGACTCAGATAAGTTTAACTTTTCAAAAGGTGCTTTTTCACCTCAGTTTGGAGGGTTTCTTATTTACAATATTCTTCATTGCCTTAGCCCAAAGAAACTGCTTGGGAGCAGTTTAGTAGTAATATTGCCACTGCCCTTATATGTTTAGCTACCAATAGGAAGTATAATTTCTCTAGGATGATTTTTGAGCATATGGTGTCTGATATCTCTTGTCCCCATAAGTTTTTGATGTACTCTAGATTCATTTAACTATGTCTAGATATGCAAAGAAACCAGCTTCAACAACACACAAGATCATATCATGTTCCATCTCTTAGTATGAAAGTGTTTAACAATATAAAGAGACCTACAAAGGCATTTTCAGGACAAGAAGTTGCACTTTTCCCTACTATGTTAGCTGTTACTACACCTTCTACTTCACCTTCCAGAATTACATCCTCACCTTCCCACTCACCTGAACATTCACCTTCTCTTACACCTTCCCCTTCTCCTGAACCTACCCCTGATCATACCACTGCTAATGTAACACAACCATCACCCACACAACCATCACCAACAATCCCATCACCTGGAGTAGAACACCATTTTCCTACACCCCATGACTTACCTCTCCATGCTATTTACTCACATGGAAGTAATGAGGGTAGCTTGAAACTCAATGAATTGACATATTTGGTTACCAAACTTGATTGGAGCATTGGAGGATGACTTGAAGAAGACAAAGAACACCTATAGTTCTGCATATACCAAACTTATTCTCAGGGTCAAGAAGCTAGAGTCTCAAATAAAGACTAGGAAAGCAAGGAAAAAAGCTAGGGTTGTTCTTTCAGATGATGAAGTTCTTGAAGATGATTCTTCCAAATAGAGGAGGAAGTTATCAGATGCAAAGGTTCAAGAAAAAGCAAGTACTGAAACTAAACTATTTATTTAAGAAGTGACTCAAACTAAAGTCATTCAAACTTAAGAAGGCAGTGAGAAAGGAAGTGATGAAGTTAGTACTGCTAGAGCAAAACAAGGTACTGCTAGTGAATAAGCTCCAATAGTTAGTACTGCTGAGGTAAACCTTAGTACTGCTGGAGAAACTGTTACCTATACAAGAAGGAGTGTAGAGAAAAGGTCAAGACAAGACAAGGGAAAATCCATAATGATAGAGTCTGAGCCCAAGAATAAGTCTAAGAAGGAGCTTGAACAAGAAAGGTTAAGTTTTGCTGAAGCCATCAGACTTGAAGAGCAAATGAATGAGGAACAAAGAGCTCAAATTGCTAGAGATGAAGAAATAGCCAGACAGTGGGATGAAGAGGAAAGACAAAGAGCTATGGCCGAAGCTAAGACATCTAAGAAGATAGATTGGAATGATCCTTCAGTCATAAGGTATTATACTTAAAAGATGAAACCAAAGGCAGTTGCCCAAGCAAGGAAAAACATGATCAAATACTTAAAGAAACTGGAGCAAAGAGAAAGAAATCTATTCCTATAAAAAGCACAAGGAAGAGACAAAAGTTGGAAGAAGATGCTGAGAAGGAAGAACTTAAAGGATTTTTGGATATAATACCAAGAGAAGAAGTTCCTATGGAGGTTGAATCTCTATCTACAAAGTTTCCGGTTGTGGATTGGAAGACTTGTGTTTTGACATAAAATTTTATGTATTATCAAGTTTTCAAAGGAGATGGCAGTTCCAAGAAATACAAAATATTGAGTGAGATGCTTGAAGACTTTGATAGACAGGATGTAGAGGAATTGTACAGACTAGTCAAGGAAAAGTATAGTGCTTCAAGACTGGAAGGNATAATAATATTCAAGGTTAAGTTCTAGTGATTTTCTTGGTTAATAACATATAGTATTTAGGGTTCTTTGGTTATAATCTCTTCAAGTGCAATCAAGAAGCATCTTACTCAAGAGTTTATGGGTTATTGATTATGAACAACATGGTTTAAAAAGGAGTTTCTTGCAAGTATATTATGTTTGGGTTAAATTTAAATTATGGGTTGAAGAAAATCAATTATAAAGTTGTGGGTGATTCTTGTGTTAATATTGTTAGCCTCACTTTTTAGTGAAGCTGGCGTCTTACACGTGAATTGGACTAGCTATAGATCATATGCTATACGCTGGGACTACTATTGTAATAATGGGATAGATAGCTTTAGTATAGGTTATAAATACCCCCCATGTCTCTCCATGGGGATGTAGATGTTCATTTTCTTATTTTATGTTCTCTCTTTAATAAACGCATAGTTCATCTTACCCTCTCTTACTTTCTCTCACTAGGAACACCATGCTTATCTTATTGTTCTTTGATCAACCAAGACCCCCCGAAAAGGTGGTTTTGTATCATGTAACAAGTGGTATCACGAGCATCAGGTTGTGTTTTGTTTTTGTGTTTGTTGATTCGTGCTTATTTAAGCTTATTGCAGCTTATTTTCGTGGCTATTACAGCTTATTTTCTGCTTATTTTGGCTTATTTTTGTAGGCTTATTCTGGAAAAAGTCACGTTTTTGTTTTTTTCTTTCTTTCTTTTTGAAAAAACCACGGCTGGGATTTTGTTTGTTTGTTGGGTGTTTGTGAAAATAGCCACGTTCACTGTTTTATGTTGTGTGGTTGTGGAAAAATTCAAATTCTTTCATTTTGTCCATCTGTTTCATTGAATATAAAAAGGTTTTCATGGCTTTTTAAGGGTGTTTGGTATGCTCAGCTTATTTTGTGGGAAAACAGCTTATCAATAAGCTTATGGGTTTCTTTTGTCTTTACTTATGTGTCTGTTTTTTTCTTTTCCAGTACAATGCTTTTCAATATCAAAAAGTTTTAAACTTGGTTAGGTTTTAGCTTATCTGGGCTTATCAAGTGTTTGGCTGATTTCGTCCTTTTTCCCCCATGCTTATTTACAGCCTTTTGTCTAACTTATTATGGTCTTATCTTCGTGTCATATGGTGGCTTATTTTTTTGTTAATCTGCTTATTATGAGCTTATGAGTCAAGGTTTTAAGCCAAAAGAGATAAGAACAAGAAAATTGGAAAAAGCTGTTAATAGGACAAGAAAAAAACATAGATCCATTTTTTTAGGAAAAAGTTATATGATCTTGTTCTCTTCAGGAGATTTATACATCTGCCTTATTCGGGCGATTTATACATCTGCTACATCAGGCGATTTATACCACCTTCCAGGCAGGCGATTTATACACATTTGAAGGTAGGCGATTTATTCATCTACTAAAGAAGGGCGATTTATACATCAACCAAACCCAGGTGATTTATACATCAACCAAACCCATATCTAGTCAACTCGGTATTTATCGAGTTGACCCGGGTCGACTCACTGAGTCAAACCGGTTCATACCGAGTTAAGAACCAAAAGAAAAAGCCAATAATGAGAACAAGCAATACAAGACTCACAACATCAATCAACCACATCATAGTCTACAAAATCAACATAATCCAACAACAACCATCATCAATCAATACACAACATCGCCTTCAATCACAACTTCAATTAACAACTACAACAACCCATTTCATTACACAACATCCATAGCCAACAAATCAACAAGCCTATCCTAATCCCCATCGTACAACTTCTCCATAAACAACATCAAGACACTATACAACATAATTACAGTGATCTCTTATTACTTTTTCGTGTTGTGGAAATCTCATTCAAGACCTTAAAAGATCTAACACGAAAATTTATCCTCATAGATCTGTAGAAACTCAGACACTTTCTTTTCATATCCAAATGTAAAGATAGAACAATAACAATTATGTTATATTCTTCCTTTATTTCATTAGATAAAGATACAAAACAAAAATCAATCAAAACCTACCCGAGACCCACCCAAAGGATCTTGAAGCCATATTTGTTCTTCAATTGGTGCTCGACTAATTTAAGTAGAAAGTACAACGAGTCATTGGTGTGTGATTCGAGTTGAAAAAGGTGTCCTTTTTATGAAGAGAATAAGGCGGCATCTTGTTTTGGAATGTGATTTAGTAGTTATAGATTTGATAGATGAGTTTCTTGTTCTTTCCTGTTGCTGCGTATAGAGTAAGGAAAAAGTAGGGGCGTGTGTGAGAAAATTAGGTTTATCTAATGACCTAATTGAAAGGAGATTAGGATTTATATTATCTTGGGATAAGTAGTTTAGGGTTATGTGGTGTGATAACCGAAAATGGGCCTAGTACTTGGACCGAGTAAAATTTTTTGATATACGTTGGGCCTGATATCCTCATTTGTTAGCAAATTGTTGGGCCGTGTGTTGGCAGACTGGTTATAACAAGCATAAAAAATAGGCCTAATGTATTACATGTCAACTATACGTGGGTCGTGCCAATTCATAACATGCCGGGTTTTTTGTGAAATATGTGGGCCGAGACTGGTGCTGGGCTGAATTCATATTGAATAAACTGAAGTTGCTTATGAATGTGATAAATGGGCTGTCAGTAATGCTAGTATTAATGGATGATGCCGAGTATTAAAACAATTTTACGTCGAGTAATGTGTACAAGACCGGGTTTTAATACTTGGACGGCCGTTGTTATGATATATATGTATTAAGCCGATATCCATTAAACACATCATCAAAAATATTTCATGAACAATAACACAACAAACACAATACATTACACTAAAAACGATCCTTATCAAAATTCACCTTCACTCTTAAAGGCTACTATTGAACTTTAATGACTACGGGGTTATAGTACGATGTTACTTATTTGAGGTTGAAGTCGACTTTTACGGGGAGTGTACTTATTTCATCTTTGGTTCTTTCTTTCTCCACAACGAAGATGACTTGTGTTAGTGATGAAGACTTAGATATCTAGTTTCTTTTGTGATTCTTTCTACCTATACCCATAAAGTAACTATCACTTTAAGGAGTTACATTGTAGTACTAAGTGTCTCACGTAGTTGAGGAGATTTCAAGTGGTGATGTATTTTTTGTATACTTTTAGGTGAGTATATGGTACTCAGAGATTTGCCTCTTCACCGTTCCTTTGTCACACGGATAGTACAAGATTAAGTCACAAGCGAAGGATTATGCTTCAATCTGTAGTCATAAGTATTAGTTGATAGAATTAATAAGGGGATTTAGTTCGGGTTGATCAAGAGAGAATTGTTTTAGAGAGTATGATTCGACATCTTCTCACAAAGTATTGCTTATGCAATCATGGGTTATGAAGCTAAGTAAGAAGTCCCAGTTGATATACGATGTACACATGAGTAGGATGATTCCTCAGTTAGTCATCATCCTGGAGGGAGAAATGTGTACATCCGATACTTAGTTGTTTTTATGTTACCATTTTGATGTTACAATTTCGACTACATAGCGGGATAAATTACTTTCACTCGGGACTTAGTTGACTTTGGTGAAACAATTTAAGTGGGTACATTCGGGACTTAGTTGACTTTGATGTTACCATTTTGACTACATAGAGGGATAAATTGCTTACACTCAAAACTTAGTTGACTTTAGTGTAGCAAGTCTTACCATGTCTTTCCGGGAGGGAGAAAAGTGCATTTCCGGGTCTTAATTGATTTTGGTGCTACGTTTTCGACTTCGATAATAGGATAAAGTGTGTACTTCGGTATAAGATGTACACATGAGTATGATGATAGCAAGTCATACCATGTCTTTCCGGAAACTTCAGAAAAGGGATAAAGTGTGTACTTCGGGACAGGAATGCTTCCTAAATGAGACGATGTTGATGATATCATCCCTTCCACAGTGTATCCTAAATGAGAAAGGAGGTCCTTAAGAAGACTTCTGCATTGATTCTTAATCAGTCTTAAGGGTGTCTGTTTAGGAGGGAGTTGAAGAAAAAAGAGCCTACTAGTTGGGAGGGAGTAAAAACTCAACTAGATTCTACAAGCTGAAGAAATAAAGATGGAGCATTCAAGTAGATCAAGGTCATTGAAGACAATCTCAAGGAATGTTGGACTTTATTCTTATCATTTTACTTTATTTTTGCTTGTAGGAAACATTGTAAGCAATTCACGTGTGACACCATCTTGGAGGAAGATTGTTAGCCTTACTATTTTGTAAAGCTGACATCTTACACTTGAATTGGACTAGCTATGGACACTGCGTGACACACAGGGGTTATTATTGTATAATTAACTTTAGTACAGGCTATAAATACCCACATGTATCTCCATGGGGGTGGTGGAAGTTCATTTGTTTTTCTCATTCTTATCTTAATAAAACACATAGTTTCTTTCACCCTCTCTCTACTTTCTCTCACTAGAAACAACCATGGCATATCTTGTGTTCTTTGATCATCCCCGACCCCCCGATAAGGTTTTTTGATCAATGTAACATACGGTATTATTTAAATTGATCTCGATACAATATCAATGTGTGTGCACATAACAAGATAAAACAAATAACAATAATTATGCTAAAAAATTTAGTTCTAAATTAATTAACAATTTTTTAACATTAACCTCATGCGTGCACGGGTTTTATAACTTGTGAATTTGAAGGATTTTTCTTCTTTGATCTTCTAAATACAAAAATGAATTTTTACTTTTAATTAAATATTTTAATACATTTCTTTTTTTAACTTGG
The DNA here is from genome assembly GCA_026074375.1 of Tanacetum coccineum. Lineage (NCBI taxonomy): Eukaryota > Viridiplantae > Streptophyta > Magnoliopsida > Asterales > Asteraceae > Tanacetum > Tanacetum coccineum. The sequence continues at coordinate 60,771 of BQNB010000900.1, read as the reverse complement.
TGTCTTCTTTTATGATTAATTTCATATATCACCCTAGTTTGATGATTAGTTTCATATATACCCAAAGTACAACTATTGAATGCATAATGTGCAATGTTTTTAATGCATGTTTGAGTATATATGAAATTTTCAACTAAGAGCGCGCTTGGTTTAAATAAAGGAATAGCAATGGGAAATGCAAAGGGTATACTAAAGAATACAATAGAGGTCTTTTTTTGCATTGATGTTGCTTTGTTAAAATGTTTAAAGAATAAAACAAATCCTTTAGAATTTTCTTTCTCTAAAACAGGAAATAACAACATTAAATGAGTAAATTAATATCGATCAACATTGCATCAACGAACAACCAAATTTGTATTATTACTCTTCAAAACTTAAAGTTATTTATCATAGTATATAATTTTAAAAAGTTTTGCAAATAAGTAGATATCTAAACTTGTATATTTTATAAAAGCCTGTATACACTCTATAGATATTACTGACTTACTGTTATTGTTATTGTTAATTTACACATTAATTAATCACTTGCAAAAGAAAAATGATATACATTCGATCACACGTACATAAAATATTTTGTATAAATATGGTTACAGTTACCATTCTAGAAACAAAAATAAAGTAGCATGAATTTAGGTGGAGTGGGATGATGGAAAAAAAATATAACTAGGTAATAGATTTTCAATACCCCCAATTTGGTGAGTAATAGAGTATTACTCACTTTTAGGGAATGGGTGATTAGGAAACCAACCATCATTTTTCATTGTCATTACTTTTTCTTACCCTCTA
>BQNB010000900.1:0-46440 GCA_026074375.1 Tanacetum coccineum | reverse complement strand
TATATGTTTAAAACTCACTTCGTTGCCATGGAATCTGATTAGTTTTACTTGATAAACCTTATATCAGATTCTAAGGGACCGGCAATTATTTAAATAACCTAATATTACATTAATATTAAACGAGCTACGCAGCAGATATAGATTACATATAGCATGTATGATTAACACAAAAAACATAAATAAGGAAACATACCTCTAGCAACCAAACTAGTGCCGAATCGAAGACACTTCGAGTATACGCACGCGTGTAATAACATGCGAACCAAACACCACTATGAGTTACTAACATAAGTAACCTCTACGTTTATCCACACTACACGTTGAACAATACCACCCGAATGCTAGTTCTTTAACCAACCTTCAAGTGAACACTAAAAGTGCAAAGCATAAAAACCCTCTTGATAGGGGTGTTTGTTTGCGTAGACCAAAGAGAGAATAAAAGAAGAAAAGGATTGATTATGATTATGAGCTTTAGGGTCCTCCTTATACACTAGGTGAATTTAAGGTTTACCTAAAATACATAACTTGGAGGAAAAGATAGCTCAAAACCCAATCCAACCCCCTCTAGGCTTGGGGCAGGTCGAACTCCCACACAACACCCCTTGGTGTTGACTTTTTGACTTTTCTAATATTTATGGATAATTACATTTAATTACTCATTAATGAAAAAGCCTTATTTTTTAATTATTTGTAACAAACTAATTAACGATAGTTAGTGTTCCATCGATGCAAATATATTATTATAAACATTAATAGAATGATATCTAACTGTAAACGTGTGTGACCCCATAGGCTCACTTATTTCCAGCTCTATAAATATCCGTATGACATTAGCACAAACCAACAGCTCCCACTTGCGAATGTCTCATTCATATAATATAACATCCTAACATTGACGAATAGTCTATCAACATCATCAATGCTCCCAGAAATACCTGAGTATGTAATTTTGGTAAACAACTCAGCCTTCAATGGTTTAGGTCAGTCATATCCATTTGTTTCAGATACAATGTTAAATATGGATATGGATCAATAGTCATTCCATAGTTTAATGATTCTATTTCTCGTATCAGTATTGATTCATATCACCAAACGTAAAAAGAATCATCTTAACTAAACTTTGGGCACGGTGATGTGCTGTCATGTAGGTTGTATTTTATGATTATCAAGTTTTAAATTTATATTTAGCCCACTTATCCTAAAACAACACTCTAATGGGTAGTGTACTAGTCAAAGATGTAGCTTCGTGGTAAGTATGGTGTCGAACACTAAGAGTGATAAAGTTAACCTTATATTTTATCAGTATTTTATTTATTCTAATTAATTCTATGCTATTTCTAATTACTGTTAAACCTATGTTAAACCTAGTTCTAATGATAAGAGGGAAGGGATTTCAGCCTGAGAGACTGGCACGGGTTTTGTGATGACTTAAATCAATTCAAAACACAATAATCACGCAAGAAGATAATCAGAAGATAAAAGAGCGGTCTAGCAAAATATAAGAAAACTTTATTAGCCATATTAAATCTGATTAAACGTTGGTTTGTTTGTTTAGTGTAATGAATGCTTATCTCGAGGCGGTATATCATTCTTAAGACTTAGGCGGTACTTCTTCCTAAGACCCAGACACGTTGAATACTGTCACAATTAACGCATCCGAATAAAGCATCCTTTTAGTTTAATTATAATCTATTTTAGGGATTAAATCAATGGTGATCTTGTTAAACCCTAGCCCATCGAGACTTTACCCACTTACTGCTTGATGGCATTTTATATACTGGTAGTCTACTGTCCAAGTCTTTACCAAAAGAAGAAGAACGCTATAAAAGGCCACCTGCTAGTATAACTTATTCCCTTAAGCAATTGGTAAAGATAGGACATTATTTATGATCCTATTGGTCCAGATATATAAGACACAATATGGAGAGCCATCCTGGTATCTAGATCACTTGGTGATGACATCAAATAACATCACTTTTATAGCATCATTTATCCTATGTAATTAACCCATTTTGTTTAATTATTGCATAGAATTGTTACTTAATCATTTGTATTTGAGAATTGTAGTAATTATGGAGTACTTGGTGAAAGTTAACTAAATGGCATGCATTCTGGAGCTTAAACGAAGATATTTGAAGATTATTGTTCTGACAAACAATACGCCGTATCCATCAAGGAAGATACGGCGTAGCTGTGCCTGCATTTCACAAAAGACCACGAAGGAAACAAGATCCAATACGCCGTATCCAGGAATGACCAATACGCCGTATTCAAGCCATATAATAAAATATTCTAGAAGATATCGAACGTGGTCCCTACTCTAAGAAACCCTCAATAAACCGTATCGAAGACTCTCGATACGCCGTATCGACCTATTTCCAGACCTTATAAATAGAAAACTCAAGAATGAGTTTTAAGTGTGCTAAATCATATTTTCGATACCTAAACCATAAAAGTCAATTTTTAGAGGAAATGAAGAGGAAAAGAAGAGCAAAAGAGGTTTTGCAACGTGATTAATTCAATAGGAAACAACTTGTAATCTCCTATACTCTTGTAATCGTTCAGCTTTTGGTATCATTCGCTAACTCGGTTAGTTTACCTTGGCTAAATTGTAAATCTTGTATTGATTATGACGTTTGAAGGATAATACCTTTGGGTATTAGCCATTATTATGAAGATCTGAATGTTTGGTTTGTTTATTGCAAGTCGTTTTGAGAATCGATGTTTTATATATTGGAAATGGTATAAGATTGATTTGGTTTCTAAACTACAAGTAAAATAAGGCAAAAACTTAAACACTTAAGGGAAGGCAAATTTTAACTAAAAACGCAAAAACGAGAATTCTAAACGGGGCTCTAATAACCCTTATTAACAAAATTAAGTTCTAAATTGATCTTTTTGGTTTTTATAAGTCTTAAATAACTAAAAAGCTAGGGCAAAGGAAACTAGAACAAAAATGAAGGCGATTAGGGCTTAAAAACACTAAAAATGTGAACGGGAATCAATCTTGTTCTTTAAAAATTGAAATTTTGCCATTTTAACCCTACGAAAGCAAACCTATTTTTCCTAGGTTCTAAATGTTAAAAGAAAATTTTCTAAAAATGAATTATATTTTTTTTGTCTTTTTTATATTTTTTTATGGATTAAAAACGATTTTAATGAAATTAAATGTTTAAAAATGCTCAACTATTTATAAAAATTCTGAAAAAATTAACAAAAGTAAATTGAACAATGTAGAATCTAAGAAAAATAAACTCGGGAACTCAGCTTATCCAATAAGCTATGTAATAAGACAATAACTCTAATAAGCTAAAAGAACTAAATATCGAATTATAAAAGCTTAATGTTGTAATCTTAAAACGATAAAGGACGCACCAGGACGTTGGTTGAGTCGTGTGTGCTGTGAGGTTTATAAAAGGGTTGAGGAAGGTTGAGGTCGTGGGTTCGAGCCTTGCTCACCCACGATTTCCCTTCTTCCTTTTTTTTATTTTTCAAACTTTTAAAAAGCTAAATATTAACCTTTTTGTGAAAACAACTTTTCTAAAAACTATAAAATAAGCTGGAAATTAGCTTAAACTTTAACAGATTATGCTAAAAAAATATGGCTTTTACTTATACTAAGCTAGCTAGAAAACTTGATTAAGCTCAAAACTAAAACTAAATAAGCTACAACTATCCTAGAATTAACCTAATAAGCAAATGTGAACCAGAAATAAGCTAAAAGTACAGTCCATAAGCTGAAAAAATCCAATAAGCATTTTTTTAAAAACTGAAAACCAAACAGACAAATAGCTAACTTTGGGCTTATTTTTAACTAAGCTAAAGGAACCTTATGGCAATAAGCCCTATACCTTCTTAAAGCCTAGCCTAAAAGTTACTTGAAACTATAATCAAAAGATATTTTGAACATCAATTAAGCATTGAAAAAGCATGATGAAAAAGCTACTTGCTACTGTTTTTGATGTTTTGGGTTTTTTAATGAAAAGACTAAATTAAGCTAAACCTGACCCTATTAAGCTAAAGACAAACTAACAATAATCTACTAATCAAGATAAAGAAAAGATTAAGCAAAAGCTACAGGTAATAAGCTAAAAATCTCTAATAAGCACTTAATAAGAACTGCAAACCCAAACAGTCCCTAAGGTGACTTTGAGCTTATTTTCCTATAAGCTAATGGATCCTTATGGCTTATTGAACTTTACTAGCTTAAACTACAAACCTATAAGCTATCTAAACTGTTTTTTAAAATTTTTTTGAAATCAATTGATCTAAGAAAAGCTTTTGAAAATCTGCTATTACTTGTACATACTAAGTGAACTTATGGTTTTGAAAAGACAAATCTAACTAAACTAAAAATCATCCATTATTAATTTTCTAGTTTTTAAGCTAAAAACAGATAAGTAAAAGATCTTTTAAGCACAAATTAAGCTAAAGGAGATTGACAATGACCTAATATCTACTTGAAACTTGAAAATTAAGACCTAATAACTACATTAACCATCTGAAAATTTAGATTTAAAAAGGCTACTTACTCTTTTTTGCTAGTGATGCACTTTGCATAATGAATGACCAAGTCTTAATACTAACAAATGCAGGCCTAAGGACTAGATTAATACTCTTGCAAATCAATAAACTAAGATAAAAGAGAATAAAACTATAGCTAAAATAAACTAGAGCTTAATTTACACTATGACTTGAATTTATTTAAGCAGAGTCTATCAACTATTAACTAAATTGATTAAAAACAGATAAAAACTTCAAACGAGCTAAATCTTGTATTCATTAAAACTCAAATTTCAAAGTTTCACAGATGATTTAAAAAACCACAAAGGATATGACTGTACTTAACTCAAGTTAGTAATGCCATAAGCCAAACACTTTTTAAATCACTTTAAACCCATTTTAGCTTTTTATGAATTTGAAATTTTAAGATCACAAGCAATTCAAAATACCAGAATGACTAGACGAGCTGTTACAACTCACTAATATGACATATTTAAACAAATAAATAAGACAGGACAATAAAGCTATAGTAATTTTGCCTATAATATTTTGGTGTTTTTTTTCACTGATTTTAAGACAAATTATAGAAAACTAATCATTAAGCACTATTAACATAAGACAACTATAATAAGCATAAGCAAGCTAAACTAACAAGAATAAGCAGACAAATAAGCAGTTTAAGCAATTATGTAGAGTTTAGCTAAATTATTTAAATGACAACAAAGGAAAACTGAAATTAAAGTGATGTGTTACCTTGCACCTCTGCTTTAAGGTGATAGAGCTCCTGTAGAGCTGTAAATCAACAAGCTCTAGCTTTTTTAGAACAGTGGTGGGGGTCCAATAAGCCCTTCCCGAATTGGCTTATCATCCTTATCTAAAGCTTAGGTAAATTTAGGGGGAGAATTTGTTTGAATAAAGCTCAGTTAAGCTTCTATGAGCTTAACTGAGTTAATAACTAGCTTATGAGTAGATTTGAGCTTATGAAATAGTTAGATATGAGCCTTTTGCGAATTTTAAAAACATAATGTAAGAAGCAAAAAGCATATTTTATAAAGTAATATGTAAGTATTTATTCGATTTATAGTTGATTACTAATAACTTGATAAAGAGATACAAAGATCAGAATATTAATATTACATTAATTGGAACAAGAAAGCTAAAAAAAACTATATTATCGCTAGTGCTAATGAGAGCTGGAAAAAGAAGATTAAGTTAGTATTATCTGTGATGTGAAGGAAAGGCCTTGTTATTTTATAGGCTTGAGAGAAGGATCTAGATCTCTGCACACGCTCCCCTCTTTGGATCTCTAATTTCATTGGCCCTTGCAATGTTCGTTGCATCATTGGAATCCTCGATTCTCTGAGATTCGTAGGATCAAAGTGTGAGCACACAGATTGCCAGCGTGGCATTCCGTGTGTTAGAGGCTTTGTACTTCTTTTACAAAGGATTTAGTGTAAATTTTTATTCCTTGTGTGTTTATTTAGGATCCCGCGTGTCATTCCCTTTGTAAGCTTGACCAATCAGAGGCTTTGGTGACGTTTTCTTTTGCTGACATGATGCTTAGTACTCGAATCTTTATTCCACGTAGACAATTGGGATTTACCCTTTATTTTTAAGGATGGGTTAAACGGAGAAGATGGTGAATAGTAACAAACGGGTTTTCTCGCCTTTTTTTTATAACTTAGTTTGACCCAGGGGTGTGTTTGTTGACTTGGGCCCGGGTATAAAGAATTGGGCCACAGGTTTGGTTAAGCGGGCTTGGTTATAAATGGTTTTGTTATAAAAGACTAACGATCGTTAGTCCTTTATTATTAAAAGGTTAATGGTGTTAGGGTTTTTTGGGACTTTTTGTGAATATGAGTTAACATTAAGGGTATTTTGGGTATTTTCAAGGGTTTTGGTCTTCTTGTGGTTGACTAATGTTGACCAAGGATTGACTATGTTGACCATTGATAGCAATCTTCCCGCTCTTTTGCACTCTTTCCATTCCCGTGTTCGTGTTTGTACGATTTTGACCGTTTTCTTGTGATTTTTGCACTATCCGTAACATACACATTTTAAAACAACAAATATACAAAATCAAGCTTATTTTGCACATTTTGATCATTTAAGGGCCCATTTTGGTATAATAAGGATATGTTGATTTTCTCAACTTATCAAATTCCCCAAAACTATGTGATTGCGTGTAATCATGCAATATTAGTATGCTCTAAAACCAAATACCTCAAAAACTTCCCCAAACCAAATCTTTGAAAAGTAGCAAAGACTTTTGTGGGGAAAGTTAAGAAATCACAAGCTTTAAAACACCCCATTTTCCCTTTTTCAAAACTTTTTCCATTTTTATGATTTTTTTATAATTACCCAGAATATTCCAACTTTCGTTATTTCCATAAACTGTTAGGGATCATAGAACAAGATGAATTTCGTCGAGAAGCCTCCAAAAAGGATAAATTCATCGTTCCTGACTTTTCACTTATCCAAACCAAGCTTAAAACGAAATTACAGTTAAATATCAGTAAAAATGCTAACACTACTCATATTTGCAAATTGTGAACTTTTCACTCCCGACAATTATTATATCTCAGGTGAATGTGCTATTTTGAATTTCAACCATGGATTAACGTTTTGCAAAATACTATGTTTCACGTTCCACCCGAGAATAATGAGTTTGAAGGCGAGATCATCCCATGTAGCGACTTTCGTCTCGGCACATCCCAACCTTGCGGCTAAGTGACCAGGCTTTTGACACCCCACAGAGACTAGTATCGGGACTCACGGACCTTAGGTTTTAAAAACTCTCAGGTTTCCTAAATATACATAGCTCTTTAAAATAGAATAGTCAAAGTTCAAAAGCATATTTAAATTTAACAAAAAGAAATCTATTTATTAATTCAAACTTAATATTAAACATTTATGCAATTGTAACCCTCGACCTTTTAGAAGGCTGCAACATCGGTTGTGAGCCGACAAGATGCAGCAAACTTTTATCAGTCTCGGATTTTTATTCTTACTATGGGCTTTCTTTAGAAGACTACCACATCGGTTGTGAGCCGGCAAGAGGTAGTAAACTTTTATCAGCCCACAGTTTATTTTTATTATATTTTTTTTATCATTTTATCATCATTTTTATTATTTTATATATATATAGAGAAGACTTCTTTTTGAAAAATTTCAGTATAAGTTTGAACTAAGACTAAAATTTTGCTATTAACTATAAAAATTGTTGATTTAAGTTTAATCTCCAAAAATAGCACGTATATTAGTCCGGTTAAGAGCTTATGGGAGAAAAAGCCACAAATTACATACATGGACTCTTAAGATTTCTAAATAATCATTGCTTAGCATCCTACTCATACTTAACTCTATCATTTTTTGTTCTTCGCGAATTTCCATGAAAGCTTAGCCTAAAAGTTAAGGAACAAGCTAGAGCTCAACCCGCTCGTTCGGGTCAAAATTTATTCTTATTTTACCCAGCAGGAAAGTCAACATTGTGACAAACATTATTTATTTTTTTTTGAAAATTTTTAAAATTTTAATTTTTTTTGTGAAAACGGGAGGTACGTGGGAATACATCAGCTGCAGTATAATCAAAAAAAAAAAAAATCGGAATAAAAAAAGATCCCCCCATACTTGAATTATACCATTTCATTGTCCTCAATATTTTAAGAAGGGTCTCTACGTAAATCCTAAGCCGTTTATTAAGTATGCTTAAAGATAAATGTTAGTCGATAAGATTAGGATATTAGATTTCCCCAAACTAAATGATTGCGTAGGCTAGGAAGCTTGAGTGGACCGGGACAAAACACTGAACATGAGAGTCTTTAAAAAATTTTAGGTCAATCCTACAAAAAATCACAAGCACAAATAACAAGAAATTGAAAAAGTACAAGCCTCCTCACATTATAATAGAAATAAGAAAGAAAATAGAAGGATAAACATAGGGGTGCCTCCCACGAAGCGCTAGTTTAGGGTCACTAAGCTTGACCCAATCCCCGCATTTATTTGTCCTTGGGGAAGGTTTGGAGATCCAGGACAACCAATTGTAGAATGTCCCCTCCAAAGTAGTGCTTAATTCGATGATCGTTCACCTTGAAATTTGTTTCGGAGTTTTGGGATATACTTCAACGGTCGCCAATGAAAGGACTTGGGTTAATGGCCTGAAACGGTCGGACCCCCCCCAAAAAAAAAAAATACATAAAAAAATAATAAACGGGATTTTAATTTGCCCAAGAACATCTTTAATATATAGTTAAAAAGTAGGACTTGATCACCGACGTTGAAAACGCGGTTTTTGATCTTTGAGTCATGGATCCTCTTTGTTTTCTCTTTATAGATCAAAGAGTTCTCATAGGCATGATTACAAAGTTAATTTAATTCATTGAGTTGAACTTTACGGTGATCACCCGCGGTCTCAAGGTTAAAGTTTGCATGCTTTAAGGCCTAGTAGGCTTTATACTCGAGCTCAATTGGTAGATGACATACCTTTTCGTACACGAGCTTGTATGGGGTACACCCAATAGGTGTTTTGTAAGCTGTACGAAAGGCCCAAAGTGCATCATCTAGTTTATCCGACCAAGAGGCACGGTTTTTGCCTACGGTCCTTTCAAGAATTCGTTTCAAGCCACGATTGGATACCTCAACTTGCCCACTAGTTTGTGGGTGATACGCGGTGGAGAGACGGTGAGTAACTCCATATTTAAGCATGACCTTTGCAAACTGGTCATTGCAAAAATATGGTGTTACGCGATCACTTGATGATAGCACGAGGCAGGCCCGTATCGGTGGCGTAAGAGAGATTAAGAAATCTTTGCAAACAACTCGGGCGTCGTTTGTGGGGAGTGCTTTCGCTTCAACCCATTTTGACAAATAGTCGACCGCCACGAGTATATATTTGGTCCTCGTGAAGACAGGAACGACCCTAGAAATTGATGCCCACACTGGTCAAAGATTTCACAAATTGGAAGGAATTTTGAGGGAATTTGCATCACGCTCGAAATTTTTCCTTGACGCTGACAAGTGTCACATCAGGTGACCAAGTCATGGGCATCTCTGTAAATCGTGGGCCAATAAAATCCAGAGTGAAAAACTGACTCACATAAATTGGACTCCTTTTTATATATAAATAAGTATAAGCATATATAAATACACAACAAGGATCAGAATCCGCGAGACCAATTAAACCGGAAGCAGTATAGGGTGTCTCCGAGTCGTTATCTCCCAACGAGGCTAGAGATGGAAAATCGAAAGACGATTGATGAGTGGTGTTTGAATATGACAAGGAATGATAGGGCACTAATACTGATAAGCAAATGCACATAAAAATGAGCAAAGAAAATAAGCTGGAATAAGAATAAAAGCTGGAAATAGTAAAAACACTTAAAACTTTTACTCTAAGACACAAATAAGCTCAAATAAACTTAAGACAAATCAAATAAGCTAGACTATCTCTAAAAAAGCACTCAGCTCGCAAGAGCTAAATATGCAAGAAACAAAGCAGTACTAGCAACAGTACTAGCAGTATTAACCAACAGTACTAACTTGGGGTTAGTACTGTTAGCTTTAAGTTAGTACTGCTAGCTTTAACAAAACACAATGAAACAAGAAATAAGCAAATAAGCTAAAACAGATATTTATCTAACCCTAATAAGCACTCAGTAATAAGAATAAGCAATTAGAATAAACTTACAATGAATAAATAAGCTAAAAAGCTACAAACTGATACACTATTGAAATTACTTTAAAAAGGAAAATAAGCTTAAATAAGCTTACTCCTAAAAACAGTACAGGAAAATGGTTTAATCTATTCTAAATAAAAACTAAGTAACTCTTAAATAAGCAGAAATAATAAGCTGATAAGCTAAAATGAACCACCAGTACTAAACAGTGTTTATCTATCAGGTATACTAACTTAGAGTTAGTATTGCTAGCTTTAGGTTAGTACTGTACCTTTGAGTCAAGATAATGAACTAGCGAGTACTAACTTGGAGTTAGTACTGCTTGTTCTAAACACCCTTTAAAGTTTTCAAAAATCATTTTTCTTTTCATACTGATTAAAAACAGATTATCAAACAACAAAATAAGGCATTTTAGAGCAGACTTCAATCAAGGATAAGGACTTAAATAAGCTGAATTAAATTCTAACATGTGTTAAACTTATTACTTACAGTTTTTATTAAATGAACTAACAGTACTAACTAAGAAAGTGACACAAACTATTTTCAGACTAACAATTAAGCAAAACAAGCACTAAACATCATGATAAAGCATAGACAAGCAAATGTAAGTAACAATTAAGCACTATAATCAGTTCTACAGTAACTAAGAAAACAAGAGAAAGAGAAACTTACAATACCCTTGCTCAAAACCGGGCTAAACCAAGAATCTACAAGCTCTAGCTTGCATAAAACAAGCTAGTGGTGTCCATAAGCCCATCCAGAACTGGCTTATCATCTATAAAGTAAGCTGTGGTGTATTTGAGAGTGATTTTAGAGATTTTATCTAATTAACTTCTTAGGTTCACTTAGTTAAAACAGCTTATAAACAAGCTGCAGTGAGAGCTTTTGAACAGCAAAACAACAGTTGGGAAATTATAAAACTTTGGAATTGTTAAATTGACATTAAAAACTTGAATGTGCTTTAAAACTTCGAAAAGTGTTACAAAGCTGAAAGTAAAAGCTGTAAATGACTTTAAAAACTGAAAATTAAACTAAGAAATTCTAAGATTAACTAGTTAACTAACATTCCTAACATGCCTCAAAGGCTTACAAAAGACTCTATTTATAGCCAAAGTCTCCTTTTTAGGGCTTGCGGTTGTGCTTCTTTTGTGAGAGCAAAAACCAAGTGTGCTTGTTGTGTGAGGCAATTCTGAAACAAAAATCCAGCCTTCATTCTTTTGGGAGTCAATCATAGCCATCGAAAATACATAGGATGTGAGGGATTAGCCCACATGGCACTTATACAAGCTGGGGGGGTGGGTTAGAGAAGAGGTTGAAATGATTTAATCTGGTTGTGAGTTGTTTTTGCAGGGAAGAAGTATGGGACCACACCCCTACTCTGCACCTGGGTTTTGTTTTGGGCAGGAAGAATGGAGTTTGGGGAGGTTGGAAACTTTGGCCCCTCAATTCTTATAACCTTATTGCAAAACTTTGCCTGGTTTGCAATTTCGACCCTTGTCTTTTTCTATTGTAATACAAGAAAGAAAAGATGAGGTTTTGCAGCTTGTCTTTAGTCCACTCAAAGTTGTATTTTCTTCATGTGTCTGACTTTTGACTGACTTTGGCTTCGGATTGACTTTGTCTTTTCCATCCCGTGCTTAGTTAGGTCGTTTTTTGGCTTTCTTTTTGAATATCCGTTCCTGCACATTCAAATGCAAAACATACAAATACAATGTATTTTTGGTACGTTTTTAGTCTTTTAAGTCCGTTTTAATGGAGAATGGTATGTGTAATTAAGCACATACCAAAATCCCCCATACTAAGGTATTGCCGGTGTCCTCAAGCAATGTTCTTGAACGTAAACACTCAAGAAAAACTAAGGAATCTTGAACCCCCTCGACTATTTACCTCGAAAAGTAGCAAAGTGTTCGTTCAAGAGGATCTAACAGATATCTATAGCTTCGACAAGTCCCGTTTTCACCATTTTTAATATGTACACTAACTATCCCTAATATTTTTGGATTTTTCTTTCTTTTTCTTTTCTTAACTACCTGTTTGACTTCCTTTATTTTATCAACATTGGGATCATAGAATGAGAAGCGCCCATAGATTAATCTACGGATGTCCTGAGGATAAATTCATCGTCCCCGATTTTCAATTGATCCAAAACAAAGCAATGAGAAACAAGGATCTTTTGTCAACATAAGTCTTTATGTTAAGCGCACTCTTCTTATGACTCGTTGTACTTTTACTCCCAAAACTTGGATATACGCATTTAAATGTGTGTACTCATTTCAATTCTCCATAGATAATTGTTTTCCATAGTCGTAATTCAAGATGAATCAAGACTCAAAGCAACAACTTATTAGGACTTTGTAACTTGATTTTAAAGAACGAAAATTTAATTGTAGAACTTTTTTGCAACATCTTATCATCATAATCATAAGTTCTTAACGCTAGGAATGCGTTGCTTAGTTTGAACACCTTCCTAGGCCCGCTTCCTAGTAGGATTTTAAACCAACGACCGGTGTGTTCTTGTTTGTATAAACCCAACCACTGTTTGCTAGACGTGTGGGAATCACATCAACACCATCTTCCTAAAATGGCTAAGGATAGGTGTCTTAGTTTGAACCTCATTGGATTAGCTTCATAGGTGAGATATCACAACAACACCAAATCCTTGAAGTATAGAGTTCTTAGTTTGACCCCCACCTCGTTGCTAGCGGTAGGGGGATATAACGCACATCTTTTACTGGCTCCATATACTCAATGTATGCTTCATTGGTTTTAATTTCAATATTCATGCATTTTTGCATTAATATTTCATTCATGCCTCTTTGGCATTTTAACTTTCAATTTACTAAGATAGAAAAACCTCGCCTTTTTAAAGGGAATCAAGTTACAAAATTGTGAAGCTTTTTCTAAAACCAATCGATTGACTTTGTTGAATGTAATGGGGGGACGTATGATTAGGTGGTTAAAAGCTAATGGGTGGAAAAAGCCCCAAAGTTACTCATATAAGCTTTTAGAGAATCTTGCTCGATAAACTTATATTCTAACTCTATCACTTTTTGTTCTTCACCTTATTAAAATTCAAAGCAATTGAATACGTGAATGTTAGCCTACAATTGAGGGAACTAGCTAGGGTCTCAACACGCCGATCGATGTCAAAATTATTATCTTTCTAACCCATTAGGAAAGTTAAAACTGTGACAAAACACTTATTTTATTTTTGAAAATTTTTAATTTTTTTTTTTTTTGGTATTTTTGCAAAAATTTGGTGGTAAAACGGTGAATTAGTGAATACAAGGTGAGCAAAAATCAAATCGAAGATCCCCCCCATACTAGAACTAAACATCGTCCTCGATGTTTTGAAAGGGGCACCTACGTAAATCTAAGGCCGTTTATTAAGTGTGCCAAAAAATAAAACGTTAGTCGATTAGATTTGGATACTGGATTCCCAAATGAAGTTGAGGATGTGAAATTCTTGTGGATTTGTGAAAGACAAAAACTGAGAGCACTGGAGGAGTCTTCACAATCGCGGGCAATCATGGATAATTACAAACTCGGAAACACGGGAATGGAAGAGGCGAGCTCCACACAACAAGAAAACCACTTATTTCAATTTCTAACAATTCTATTATAAGCATTTGGGTGCCTCCACGAAGCGCTTGTTTAAGGTCGCTCATGCTTGACCAGTCCCCCCGAATTTATTGGTCCATGGGGAAGGTCTGGAGATCCTGGTCTATTATATGTGATTTACCTGTCCCATCCAAAAGTAGTTGTCTTTTTAGTGCTTTCAAACGATGACATTTACTTTGGAAATTTGGCTCGGAGTTTTGTGATAACTCGACAGTACATACGGAAAAACTTGGGTTACAGTGAAGGTCCATCCAGCGGTTCTTAAGCGTGCCGAGAACATCTTCATCTAGAGTTAAAGAGGAAGGACTCGTCACGACGTTTGAAAATGCGGTTTTTGATCTTAGATTTCATGGATTCTCTTTGTTTTCTCTTTGTAGATCAAACTAGTTTTGTAGCATGGGTATCACGAAGTTCATTAAGTTACATTGAGTTGACTTTCCTGTGATCTCCCGCGGTCTTGGTTTTGACATCAAAGGTTGTATGCTTAATGGCAGTAAGCTTTTGTGCTCGTGCTCAATGTCACTATCTTGTATGGAGTAAACCGATGAGTGTTTTGTAAGATGGTGAGGAAAGCCCAAAGTACGTCATTACTTTATTCGACAAGAGGCACGATTTTCTCCACGGTTCTTTCAAGAATTCGTTTCAAACCACGATTGGATCCTCAACTTGTCACTTGTATTGTGGATGTTACTGCGGGGTGCGAGAGATTGAGTAACTCCGTATTTAAGCAAGACTTTGCAAATTGTCATTGAAAATGGGTTTCGCGATCACTTATGATTGCTCGAGGGGCACGAATTGGCGAAGAGGATTTAATAAATTTGTAAACACTCGGGCGTCATTGTGTGGGAGCGCTTTTGCTTCACTTATTTTTGATAAATAATCAAAGGCCTACGAGTATATATTTGTTTTCCTATTAGAAGACGGGAACGGCCCCATAAAATCAATGCACCATATGTCAAAGATTTCGCAAACGTGGATAGAGTTTTGAGGCATCTCATTACGTTGTGAAATTTTTCCTTGACGTTGACAAATGTCACATCGGGTGACATAGTCGTGGGCATCCTTGTAGATCGTGGGCCAATGAACTGTGAATCGAAGAACTTTTTAACTGGAAATTGTGGCCAAGCTTTAAGAATGTCAAAGCTTCTTTTGCCCCAAAACACAAAGTCTAATTATTGGTCATCACAGATCTTGATAGAAAGGGGTCGTCCCAAAAGTAGTGTTACGTCTTTTGAAATAACTTTCTCTTCTGTTGAGGACGACATTCTTGATCACAAATTTTCCCAGCATGGTGGTAGTTTGCAAAATCGGAATACCATGGGGCCTTTTTCTCACACGAAAGGTTAAACATCCAAGTGTCTCGAGAGGGAAATGTTTCCGTAATTTCTTTTTCTCGAGTCTCACTTTGATGGGATTTTTCTTGTATGGAAAGGTGGTTCTGTGCGACGATTTTTGCTCATTTTTTATCAGGATAACGACATCAAATTACTTGGGAGCTGCATAATCCACCGGAGCAATTTGGCTTAGCATCATACTTAGCGACAAGCAAGTATTTGGAGAGCCAATTGGTCGTATACACTATTGCTTTTGCGACAAGTACAAGATATGGCCGGAATTTTCTCGAAAGCATACACACGACAAGTAATTTTTTCTGTTTGTAGTGTAATGTGCTGAGCCTCGGTCATAGTTTTGCTTGCATAGTGTATCGCGCTGGAAGTGCTTGGTCTTACGTTTCCCTAGGACCTGCTCCCATTAGCAAAATCACTTGCATCAAACATGATTTCAAAGGGCAACGCTCTCCATTCAGGAGCAACTAGACTTTGGTAGGCCTGTGTTACTTCATCCTTGTGGAGTTTCAAATGCTTCGATGAATTCCTTCGAGAGATAGAAACGGAGTTTCTTGTTTTCAAGGAGGTGGGTCATGGGACCGGGCGACTTTGGAAAAAATCTGAATAATCGTTGGTTAGGAATCCGACGTGGACGGAGAAAACTGGCGAATACCTTTCACGGTAGTGGGATGAGGTAATTTTGCAATTACATCAACTTTTGATTTATCACCACAATCCCTGATTTAGAAATCTTATGGCCAAGGACTACGCATTTCCTTGACCTATAGTGGCATTTTTTCCATTTTAGCACTGAATGGTGTCTTCAACTTTTTGGGAGCATTTTGTCTAGTTGGAAAGGCATTCAAGAGGAGAAATGAATCACTGAAAACTAAGAAATACATCCATGATGACTTCATGGTTTCTCATCAGATCGTGAAGATTGCAACCATTCACTGTGGAACGTGCCAGGTTGCATTGATAAACCAAAAAGGCATACGACGATAGGCAAATGTCCCGTAAGGGCAGGTGAAGGTAGTCTTCTCTTGATCAAGTGGGTCAATCGGGATCTGAAAGTAGCCGGAGCAATCCGTTCCAAAAAGCGAAATAGTCTTAATTTCGGCTCAATCTTTCAAGATTTCTGATCTTATAAATCGCCAACGGAATTGGTATTTATTAGTTGCATCATTGAGTTTTCGGTAATCGATGCAAACTGCGCATCCAGTAAAACCAACTAGTGGGTAATATCTCATTTTTCCTTTCATTTTTTACCACGGTTTGCCTCCCTTCTTAGGGGGACTCAATGAACCAGGCTTAACCAGGATGTCAGGAGTAGGGTAAATTAACCTGGCATCAAGAAGTTTGATAACTTCTTGCTTAATAACCTCATGGATTTGGACTAGGGGGGGTTGGGGCGGTTCATGTAACGAACGGGTTTGGGTACTTTAGTGTGGGCATCGAGAGAGGTAGTGGGGTGGTTAATGGCACTGTGACGGGGGTTAAATTTCTCTGATGTTGAATTACGTGTTTGGAATTTTCCTCCATCAAAATTTATGGCGTGCAAAAAATGGTAGATTCTATCCCCTTTATATCCAGAAATCTTCTAAGGCTATGGCCATGTTTGTGTGACATGAGACCTTGATCAGGGCGGTTTTATCTCATCTTTCAGAAAACCCCCTTTTACCATTAGAATTAGGATTTAGACTGACATAGGTTTAACATAGCATTAGAATAGAATTAACATAGATTAGATAACCAAGATATTAATTAAATTGATAGATTTAACCTCGCTCTTAGTGATCGACACCCTACTTACCAACGAAGCTACATCTTGACCCAGTACACTGCCTGTTAAAGTGTTGTTATTGGTTTAGTCGGAAAAATATAAATTTAAAACTTGAAACAATAAAATATAACCACACACTACAACACATCAAGTTTTTGGCGCCGTTGCTGGGGAGTGAAAAATTAATCTTGATTTTTATTTTGATATTTTGGTTTTTACATTAGACTAGATCTAACCCTTAGGATTAGTGTAAATTAGATTAGTGTATATTCTTGTATATTCTGTATATTTTGTATAATTGTCTTTAATTGTTTGCTTGTATATTTGTGTGTTTAATTGTTTGCGTATTTAATTGTTTTCTTAAATACACTGTTCTCGTAGATTGCTGAATACGGCGTATCCAGTTCTCTATCCAATACAACGTATTCATCTCAACAGATTAATACGGCGTATCTACTTCTATTGGATACGGCGTATCGATCATCTGGAACAGAAATTGAAATAATTGATTTTCATGCAAAAAAATTTCTACCTTCCTTCGAAACAAATCCTACTGATTGTTTATCCCTTGTTTCAGGTAGTGCATGACAAGGAGTTCGACGAATGAACTATACACACCTTACAAAGATCTTGAACGAGAATTTCGATCATCAAAGAGACACTTCAAGTTACTTAGCCTTGACGAATTGAGATCTCCGGATTTCAATTTATTTTCTGACGAAGAATACTCGGAGGAATAAGAAGAACAAGAAATGGCGGAAACAATGGAGAAATATATGAGCAAGACCCGAACGGACTATGGATCGGGAGTTGCTAGGCCTAAAATTGATAACAAAGATCAATTTGAACTAAAAGGACAATTTCTTAAGGAGCTTCGAGAAAACACATTTACGGTTCGAGAAATGAGATGCCAAATGAACACATTGAGAAGTTCCTTGAAATATTAGACTTATTCCATGTTCCTAACATCACTATGGATCAACTAATGCTATGAGTCTTCCCTATATCCTTAACTAGAGCCGCACGTCGTTGGCTAAGAAACGAACCAACTAGTTTGATCAAAACTTGGGAAGATCTTAAAACTAAGTTTTTGAAACAAATTAAGTGGCTCACTCTGGTTGAACTTTGAAGAAAATGGAGGAAATCAACAACTTTCAACAAGAGCCAGAATGAAACCCTTTATCAAGCATAAGGGAATGGCTTTTAAATAACGTCTTAATGAATTGACCCTCAACACTATTTGACTGAGATGCAGGAGGTAATTTTGTTCTACAATGGGTTGGATGTTCCAACACGACATATTCTTGACTCAAGAGGTGTCGTTCCAACTAAGACTGTTGCAGATGCCAAAACGGCCATCCAAGAAATGGCTGAATACTCTCAAAAATGCATAAATGGAAACAGCTAGAGGAAGAAGTAACTAAACTTCCCTGACAGACTGGCTGCTATACAAACACAACTGAACAGTCTAGGAAGGGAGATCAAAAAGGTGAATGAAAAAGTTTATGCAGCACAAGTAGGATGTGAACAATGCAAAGGACCCCATTACACCAAAGATTGCCCACTAAAAGAAGAAGGGAAAACCCTAGAAGAAGCTTACTACACGCAATTTGGTGGACCTTTTCAAGGAGGGGGATATAGAGCAACAGCTCCAGGGTACTATCAAAGGAAACACAAATCCTTCGTACCAAGAAGAACGAAGGCAATCTATAAAAGATACCCTGAGCAAATTCATGAGTGAATCAGTAAAGAGACACGAAGAAAATTCCAATTTGATCAAAAAAATCCGAGCTACGACAGATGCTGCCATAAAGAACCAAGGAGCGCCAATCAAAACTTTAGAAATACAAATCGGGCAAATGAGCAAGGTACTACAGGAAAGAGGATTTGGAAGCCTACCAAGCTCAACTGAAACAAACCCGAGAGACCAAGTCAAGTCAATTTCAACCACTATTGAAGCTGATTCATACTCGATACGCCGTATTGGATCATCCCAATACGCCGTATCCACTAGACAGTACAAGTTAAGACAAACAACGGTTCCTTTTCCAAGTCATTTGGATAATCATTACTATGAAGATGAAGAGGGGAACTATGGACCAAAATTCACGGAAGCTTATGGAGCTTCACATATCAATAACACCATACCCCAAAAGGAGAAAGACCTAAGGAGTTTCACTCTACCTTGCTTTATTAATAATGCTTGCTTTGACACTGCCCTTGTTGACTTAGGAGCTAGCATTAGTGTTATGCCTCTCTTGACCTACCTTAACTTAGGATTAGGTGAATTAGCTCACACTAGCTGACGGTGGAATTTTTGGCCGATAGGAACAGTGAAATATCTAAAAGGATTGCTAAAACTACTAGTAGGAATTGATAAATTAACTTTCCCCATTTTGACTTTATCCATTCTTGATATGCCCGAGGGGATATCAAAGTACCCTTGAACCTCAAACTGACCCTTCTTGTCTACCCCGCCCGTGCTAAGATTAAATGTATATAAAAGAAGAATTACTTTAAGGGTTGGGGAAGAAAAAATATTTTTCAAAAGTTTTAAACTGCTGGGTAATAATTAAGAAGGTTCTACAAGCAAGTTTAATAGAAAGAATGGAACTTGATTTAAAATTAGGCTATATGGGAAGATATTTGTGTTTGAATAGATCAATCGAACCCTTTCTCGAAGGATTACATTGAATTAAATGATCTAAATGAACCATTTGAGCTTAGAAGAAATCAAGGTGATGATTTAATGCCCACCATTGAGGAAGGTGAGGTAATTGAGGAATTTAGAACTAGGGATGAAGAATCTTGATACTGAAATAATGATTATCGGGGGTAGTTATTTCTACATGATAAAAACATCCATATAATTGAGCTCACAATTAAACGTTTTCATGCATGATAGGATTTGAATTTACTCACGCTAACTTTTTCCCATTATTGTATGATCAATGAGATGTCCCTAAAAAAGTTTCATAATTCAAATGGAATGAAAGATAATATGGTGTAACAAAGGAATAATGTTGTAGGAGCCTTAATGAATGTGCCTATTTTTGTGTTGGAACCTTTCTATATGACCTGACTTTAGCAGTTATTTAAGATATGGATGCATATCGTGATGAAGGAATGAGCGATGTTATTTTTAGGGAAACCAATTCCTTAAAGAAGTTTAGAATTAAAACAAAACGATTTTGAAGGAAGGATAAACCATTTACAATGGTGGATATAATGTAACTTACCCAAATGGTGTCATCACATCCGAGGTTTAAAAAACACACTAATGAGAATGCAACAAAATCCACATACTAAATGTAAGTAATGTGGATAAAAACTAATGGAAACCTCCGCATGCATACAAAAGCTTAGGGGTTCTACAAAGGAGTCTTGAATCAAGACCATTACATTCGAGATGCGAAGATGGAAGAATGGCCTCACAAAAACGCAGGGCAAAAAAAAAACATTAGCATGCATGAGAAGGAGTGAGAAGGAAGATTACGAAAATCTAACTAAATACTTTGCTGTAAATAAAGTGCTTCCCAGGAGACAACCCGGATTGTTATTTAATTTTGTTATCGAGTCTGTCTTCCCAAAACAACCAATACGGCATATCCGCTCCACACCATATGGCATATTAATTGTCTGGACGTTATCAGTCTTTATTTTTATTGCACTTAAAAAAACATTATTGTTAGATTTTGAATACGGCATATTCACTAGACTGATACGCCGTATCTACCAGACTGACCCGTAATTAGTTTGTTTAGTTTAGTTTAAATTAACCGTAGGTACCAAGATAGGAATGCACTTGTTCTTCCTATATTTTATACAGGACCTCGTGAAAGAAATATCAACGAAGTTGGTGGAATGCATACTTTCTGGAATTCTATGTGTGTGTTGTTCGTGCTAGGATTTAGATGCTTTTTCAACACATAATCTTTCTCGTAAACGTGTGGAAACCATACGATCGTTTAAGCTCAGATTGTTTAGATCTATATCTAGGATAAACAATAACAATGATAACAATTATGCAGCGAAATATAATCAAGACAATTGTTATTGAACAAGGTTTTTCATTCATACGTTTCCATACAAGCCCCAATTCTAGACGATCAACTCTAGAACGTGTTATCTACACTATAACAAGGAATCAAGGATCCTTGGAGGCTAAACAACAAACTAGGCATCCACTTAAGGAACTTGACGCCTAGAACACACACACATACTTTGTTCTGGTGTTTACTCTTGGACACACATAAAACTATATTCTAGGGATTCTCTATATATATAAATCCATCTATGATTTACAAGGGAAAACATAATTTTATAAGGAAAGCTAAATCTTTAATTCTTAAATAACATTCATACTCTTTATCTCAAAAAATAATATATTTTGGAATCTTTTATCTTTGTAGAATATCCACCACCAGCTTTGTAGAATTCCATAATTGTCATTTCAGTCCCTCTTGTTTCATTTTCATTATTGTTTGACTATCAACCAAAATAAATTTCCCAACAATCTTCCCCTAATGTGATAATGAAAAAACAAAATAAGCACGAACTTCACCTTAAGTTTAATATACGAATGAAACTCCCCCTTAAGCTATCCAAGATCTACAAGTTTGCAAATCATCAAATCTCTTCCCCCTTTTTTGTCAATATCAATAGAAACTAAAGAGCCAACTTTGATTTCGGCCAATCCCACAAAACCACTATCATACTTTTAATCCGCCTTCCAACAACTTAAATTACCCTCCATGACGCGCCTTACGATAAATGAACTTGAGCAGTAGAAACTTAAACTAGCAGTAGTAATAATGATTTACAGTAGTAAAAACCTTCACTTCATGTGGTGCATGTAAATGGTTAAACATTTTAACAATAAGCTTCCCCTAAAACCCATATGTTAAACTGATTGGTATCTTGACTAACCCTTATTATATAATAAATATAATAAAATATATATCAATATATAACCATGGATAAGAATAAAAAATTCTCTTAAGTAGTAATCCGAAAATATTGATCCCGTCGTTATCCCCAACGAGGAAAGCAATTGAAAGTCGAGAGTCGTTTTGAGAATCGATGCTTGAATGGAACAAAAGATATATGATTGGTAATCCAAAAACGACGGGAACCTAAAGGCAAAAACTAAAAACAATCAGGGTAAACAAATTTTACACATAAAACCGTAAAACGTACAATATCCTAAACACACCTACAAAACCTAATTAATCAAAATAAAGTCCTAAAATGATCTTATTGGATTTTATAATCTTCATGACTAAAAAAGCAAAAACACAGAAACTAGACCAAAAACGGAAAAGATTTAAGCTTAAAAACACTAAAAAACATGAACGGGATTCAATTCGTTCCTTTAAAAAAAATCAAAAATTTGCAATATTACAAACCCTACTAAAGCAAATCATAAATTTCCTATGTCCTAAATGTGAAAAGAAAATTTCTCTAAAAAATAATTATAGTTTTTTTTGACTTTTTTATAATTTTTTGAATGAATTTAAAAAACGATTTTATGAAATAAAATTTTAAAAAATACTAAACTATTTAATAAAAAAACTGAAAAAATTTAGCAAAAGTGTATTTGTTCCCTCGTGAAGACGGGAACGGCCCCATGAAATCGATGCCCCACACGTCAAAGATTTCGCAAACTTGGATGGAATTTTGAGGCATTTCATCACGTTGCGAAATTTTTCCTTGACGCTGACAAGTGTCACATCGGGTGACCAAGTCATGGGCATCTCGGTAAATCGTGGGCCAATAAAATCCTGAGTCAAAAACCTTTTTGGCGGTGTAGTTGGCACCGTAATGTCCCCCGGTGGGTCCACTATGGCAAGCTGTGAGGATGTCAACAGCTTCTTGGCCTGCAACACACCGCCGGATCATTTGATCCGCACATATTTTGAACAAATAGGGGTCGTCCCAAAAGTAGTGTTTAACATCCTTGAAAAACTTGTTCTTTTGTTGGGACGACATCCCTTTAACAATGAAATTCCCCGCGTGGTAATTTGCATAATCGGCAAACCACGGGGTACTTGAGTCACCACGAAAAGTCACCATATTAAGTGTCTCGAGAGGAAACGTTTCATTTATCTCCTTTGGGTCGAGCACATTTTCATAAGGATTTTCTAATCGGGAAAGATGATCGGCCGCGAGATTCTCGGCTCCTTTTGTGTCAATTACTTTGAATGTGAACTCTTGAAGGAGGAGAACCCACCGGAGCAATCTCGCCTTGGAATCTTTTTTAGCAAAGAGATATTTTAGGGCGGAGTGATCCGTATACACTATGCTTTTGTTCAAGATGAGGTAAGACCGGAATTTTTCGAAGGCATACACCACGGCTAACATTTCTTTCTCCGTCGTGGTGTAATGCGATTCCGCCTCGTTCATTGTTTTACTAGCATAGTGTATAGGCCTAAAGTGTTTTTCATGACGTTGCCCCAAGACTGCACCTATGGCAAAGTCGCTTGCATCGCACATAAGCTCAAAGGGTAGGTCCTAGTCGGGGGCAATCAAGATTGGAGCT
Organism: Tanacetum coccineum; assembly: GCA_026074375.1. Taxonomy (NCBI): domain Eukaryota; kingdom Viridiplantae; phylum Streptophyta; class Magnoliopsida; order Asterales; family Asteraceae; genus Tanacetum; species Tanacetum coccineum. The sequence continues at coordinate 22,989 of BQNB010000900.1, read as the reverse complement.
TCAGTAAGTTTTTTCTTTAACGTTTCAAAAGCTTGAATACATTCATTGGAGAAGATGAACGGAGTATTTTTATCAAGAAGATGAGTCATTGGTCGAGAAATTTTGGAAAAATCCTTAATGAAACGTCGGTAGAAACCCACATGACCGGGAAAACTCCGAACACCCTTTACGGTGATGGGATGAGGTAACTTAGCAATCACGTCGACTTTGGCTTTATCAACCTCAATCCTTTTTTTTGAAATCTTATGGCCAAGGACAATGCCTTCCTTAACCATAAAATGACTTTTTTCCCAATTTAGACAAAGATTGGTGTCTTCGCACCTTTGAAGCATCTTGTCTACACGAGAGAGACAATTTTTGAATGAATTCCCAAAGACCGAAAAGTCGCCCATGAAGACTTCCATCATTTTTTCGATCATATCATGAAAGATAGCCATCATACACCTCTGGAACGTACCTGGTGCATTGCATAAACCAAATGGCATGCGACGGTGGTAGGGCGGAACGTTCCCGTAAGGGGGACTTGTGAATGTTGTCTTTTCTTGATATGAGGGTCGATGGGATTTAAACTGTAACCCGAGAAACCATCGAGAAAACAATAGTACTCGTTTCCCGCTAATCTCTCGAGCATTTGATCCATAAACGGTAGTGGAAAGTGGTCTTTACGGGTGGCTTCATTTAACTTTTGGTAGTCAATGCATACACGCCAACCCGTAACCAATCGAGTAGGAATTAACTTGTTTTCATCATTTTCAACAACGGTAAAGCCACCCTTTTTGGGTACGTAATGTACGAGGCTTACCCAAGGACTATCCAAGATCGGGTAAATTAATCCGGCGTCAAGAAGTTTTTCAACCTCCTTTTCGATGACATCGTGTATCTTTGGATTCACCCGTCTTTGGTGTTGAACCGCTTGTTTGTAGTCCTCTTCCATAAGAATCTTGTGAGTATAAAATTTTGGGTTAATCCCTTTGATGTCAGAGAGTTTCCAAGCGATGGCTCGCTTGTGTGACTTCAAAACCTTTATGAGAGCGGCTTTTTCCTCGACACTCAAGTATTTAGCAATTATGACGGGCATCTTGTTGTCACCTTCTAAAAATGCGTATTCGAGATGAGGAGGTAAGTCCTTGAGTTCGACTTTGGGAGGTTCATCAATTGAAGATTTATCAGTTTTGGCTTCACAAACTTTAAGTTCTTTTCGAATTTTAGGTAAATAGTTTCCTTGAGTAGGAAGGGGTAAGGATGGATCATCATTGAGAAATGAGTCAAGAAGAAGAATATCCTCTTCCGGGTCATAGTAAGAGTCATCAACTTCCGGTGAAGTTGGATCATCTTCAATAGCGAGGAAAGCATCGACTTCCTCAAGAAGAAAATCACTATCCCCGAAGGGAGTGAGAGTCGGAGAAGAGGTAGAAACGATCGGGTCATAATAAGGAGTGGGATTGCCACTTGCGATCACATCGGAAAAACTGAGAACTTCTTGAGAATACTCCTCACAAGTCATTTCCATGACGTCGATTCGGTTTGCCGTCATATCATCGTAATTAGAGGAGTATCTCGAAGTTTGATCGAGATTGAATGTTATGGCTTCTTTTCCGACATGAAGAGTTAATTCTCCTTCGTAAACATCAATCAAAGCATGTCCGATCTTTAAAAAGGATCTCCCGAGAATTAGAGGGACTCGGGGATCGGCATCAAAGTCTACGACTACAAAGTCGGCCGGGAATTTGAACTTTCCTACTTTTAGGTAGACATCTTCGGCGATACCAATCGGTTAATTTCTCAATTTGATTGTTAGCCTTTTCACGGATCTTTTGGTCATTAAGTCTAGACGGATATGGAATTGATGGTTTCGGGTTAGGCTTCAGAGCACTAACGGGAGCAACAACGGGCTCAGAATTTGGTACTTGGGGTTGAATTTGGACAACCGGAGGTTGGACGTCTTTGGTGCTTCCGTTATTAGTAGGAGGCACCGTGTCCTTTGTCACCTCGGTTTCATGTTCCACTACTTTAGGAGGAGAAGAAGAAGTAGTAGGAATCGTGGGGCCTTGATAAGAAACGCCCCTTCGGGTAGTGATTGCTTTCAAGTCACTTTTTTGGGTTAGCAACGGTGTTGCTAGGAAGAGAACCCGAGCCCGAAGTAGAGGCGTATTGGAATTCATGAACTTGGTAAGCAAATCGGTTAAATTGGTCATTTGATTTTGCATGTTTTGGGTTTGGTTTTGCATATTTCTCATAACCGCATCATTAGCTTTGACGTAGTTTTGAAAATCATCCTTCGACACACCTTGTGTTTGCGGAGCCGGAGCTTGGTAAGGTGGAGCTTGGTGAACCGGGGGTTGATTAATCGGGGGTCGATAAATTTGGCCTTGGTTGTAATTATTCCCCCGGTTTTGGTTGTAACGGTTTTGGTTATTTCCTTGGTTTTGTTGAACGGGAGGAAAACCAGGAGGTCAAATTTGATTTGCAATCAGATCTCGGTAACTGGTATTTCATTGATTGAAATTAGCTTTGGCGGCTTGGGAAACATATTCTTGAATATTGTCACGATAAACGTTGCCATCGGTGGCGGGACAATTTTGGTTATGAATGTGCACCACCCGCAAGTTACCACAACTTTCCTCGTACCCGCTTACGGTAGCGGGAGCTTAGAGTTGGTTTGCTTATCGTGATGCATGGCTTTCTCCATATTCTATAAGTTTGGCAACATCGGGAGAAATACCGGGGGTAGAATTGCTCGTACTCACTTGGCAACAACCGGTTTGTTACGTGAATTACGAACTTTGGATTTGCTCTCGATGATTCTTAGGCAATCTCGAGGCATTTTATCTAAAAAATTACCACCCGCGGCGGAATTCAACGAATCTTGATCATTAGAGTTCAAAGCATTGTAGAAAGTATTGAGTTGATGTAATTTTGAAAATCCATGATGGGGGCATGCCCGAAGAAGATCATTGATTCGGTCCCATGCCTCGTAAAAAGTTTCATCAAATCGTTGTTGAAATCTCGTAATTTCATTTCGAAGATTTGTTGTCTTAGAAGGAGGGAAGAATTTGTTGATGAATTTCGGAACAAGATCATCACATGTAAGAATCGATCGAGGGGGTTCTTTTTCAATCCAAATCCGGGCGGCACCCTCGAGGGAAAATGGGAAAAGCATAAGCTTAACCGACGTACTCGGGACATTCGGGAACTTCATCGTAGAAGTGATCTTGTTGAAATATCAAATGTGCGCATGAGGATCTTCTTTGTCATGTCCAAAAAATTGTTTATTTTGAACAAGAATAAGCAAACCATGATTAACGGCAAACGTAACTACGGGAGGATCTTGATTTTCAATAGGTTCCACAAGATTAAATGGTTCAACAAAAGTCGGTGGGACTTGTTGTTGTTGACGGTTAGAATTTCGGGATTGAGAACGAGTGCGCATGCACTAAAATATAAAAAGAAAATTTATACTAATTTTTTTATGGTTTTTCAACAATGTATTCACAATTTATTTTAACAACGGACAATAAGATTAGACACTTAAACCTAATAATCGACAAGCTTCTCGGTAGCTCATTAAAGAGAAAAACGCACAAAGGAGCGGAGGAGTAGGAAAGCGCGAAGCTATTAAAAACCTTTCTCCTTTAGGGTTGTAGTTCCTAGGAACAACCCGCCTTATACCCCTCTTATAGTTTGTTTAACTTTCGAATGTGAGCCGTACCTCGCGAGAGACACAAAAGGTTAGTTTTTTTTTCTTTGGTTCGGGAACTTATTAATGGATAATACTTCAGTTGAAAGTATTATTTTGATGGTGTTTTTTTACCAATTTGTGATTTTTATTATATTTTTTTATGGACAATGTTTTTAATTTTTTAAATTTTTTTATATTATATATATACTAAATAAAAGAATTTTTTTTTTTGTATTAAATAAAAGCCACAATTAACCTCTATGAGCTCTAAAGATATCCAACTAATCCACGCTTAGCATCAAACTTATATTTAACTCTATCATATTTTGTCCTTTGCAAAATTTTAAAGTTGAGCAAACGCTTAGTCTAAGAAGCTAAGGAAAAAGCTAGAGTTTAAAACTCGGTCAAGTCAAAAGCTACCTAGTTCTACGGGCCTACTTATTTCTATACTTTGATATTTTCATCATTCTTTTTCATCATCTTTTTTTCATTTTTTATATATATATATATCATAATAAAACAATAAAAATTTTAAAATTTTGGTCAAAACGGGGTTGCGTGGGAACACATATAGGCACAAGTATGATCACATTTCGATAGAAATCCACCCACACTTAGAATGGAACATTGGCCTCAATGTTCAAAAATATCAGGTTTTACCCCCACACTTAGGAACGAAAAAAGCAAATGCAAAAAATTCTAAGTGTGAAAAGGGAAACACAATATATATACATGATCATGATTAAGGATTCCATAATAAGCAGAAGATTAAAGACCAGGCGATTGTATGATTGAAAACAAGCACGGGTCTTCATGATCTTGAGGAATCCTGCAAAAAATGGTACCACATACCAAAAAAGAAGCACGCCCCCACACTTGGGCTATAAAATCATACACTCACTTAGTATTATTAAGAAAATAGAAAGAAGAAAAGACACGGGTTGTGGTTGGTATTTGATCACACCTTTTAAAATATATATAAATATAAATAAATATATAAATATATAAATATAGGGTAAGAATCAAAAAAATCACAATTATAGTAATCCGGAAGTATGATTACCGGGTCGTTATCCCCAACGAGGAATGCAATTGAAAGTCGAGAGGCATTTTGAGAATCGATGCTTGAATGAAACAAGATTATGATTGGTTATCTAAAACTACGGGAAAATTAAGGCAAAAACTTAAAAACAATTAAGGGGAGACAAATTTTAACTAAAAATGCAATACGGGAATCCTAAACGGGACATAAAAACCCTAAATTATCAAAATTAAGTCCTAAAATAATCTTTTTGGTTTTTATAAGTTTAAATTAACTAAAAATCTAGGACAAAGAAAACTAGACCAAAATCGAAGGTGATTATGGCATAAAAACACTAAAAACATGAACGGGATTCAATCCCGTTCTTTAAAAATTCAAATTTTGCAATTTAAATCCTACGAAAGCAAATATAATTTTCCTAAGTCCTAAATGTTAAAAGAAAATTTTCTAAAAAGGAATTATATTTTTTTGACATTTTTATAATTTTTTATGAATTAAAAATGATTTAAATGAAATTAAATGTTTAAAAATACTAAACTATTTAATAAAAATCTAATAAAAAGTAGCTTTAAACAGATTGTAGAATCTACTAAAAATAATTAGGAAAAATACAGATTATTCAAATAAGCGGGGAAAATAAGCAAAAATGGCTAATAAGCTAAAAAGGGGTAAAACGTGTATAAGTAATTAATATTGCAAGATAAAATCGAAAAAGACCCCAGGGCAAGTGGTAGTGTGTGTGTTGTGTAAAGCGCTTGGTGATGAGGGTTGAGGTCCCGGGTTCGAGCCATGCTCACCTCGGACTTCCCTAATCCCCAACGGTTTTGCAAATTTTATTTTTTTTCAACTTTTAGAAAACACTAAATAAGCAATTTTTCCAAAAGTACTTTTTTTATAATCAAAAATAAGCACGACAATAAGCTGTGAAAGTAGGACAGATAAGGAAAACTTTCACTAACCCCATTAAATGATAACTGTTTGACAAATAAGCACTAAAAGCAAATAAAAACCTTAAAATAAGCTAAGACAGATTAAAGGGCTATCTCAAAGCACTTAGGAACAAAAATAAGCAACGACAATAGAGCTAGAATGGCGAAAACTTAAAAGCTATAAAACTTAAGAATTTTAAGCTAAAATGCAAATAAGCTTAAATAAGCTATAAACTAAAGAGAATAAGCTAAAATGGGCTTAATCTAACCTAATAAGCTAAACTAATAACCAAGTCTAAGTTAAAACAATAAGCTAATAAGCCTAAATAAGCAAATAGCTTTTTGGCCAAAACTGATAAGCAAAAAGGCCAAGGGGGACCTTTCTAACTTAAAAATAAGCTAGCAAAAGGATCCTTATGGCTTTGTGGCTTATACCACTATAAAGATTAGCCAAAAAGCTACAATAAGCAACAAAGAAAAAGCATTTGAAATTCAATAAGCACCTTAAAAGCGTCATGATAAAGTTATCTCATACTGATTCAACAGTTAGACAAAATTTTTGCCAACTTTTTGTAACTCTTAACAAATCATCCTTTTAAGCTTAAAATTAAGCAATCAAAACGATACTTAGGATCTCAGACTACAAATAGATTAATTTTTGGACTTCAGGGAACAACATATCATCAATCATAAACCATTTTGAAATAAAGAATAGCCAGAAATACTAAATGAAAAACGTTGTTTCTTTTTTTTCTTTTCAACACTTGGTTTAATCGAATGATTTTGATAAAGAACAAACTTGGACAATATGCAAAACTATACTAGACTATTTCTACTGCATTTGTACACTAAAACATGTATGAAAACAACACTATAAGCACCTAATCCAAATTCAAAGCTAATAAGCAGTATTAAAAAGCTAAATCACCACAGATTTAAGCATTAACTACCTAAGACCTTCAAATTGAGTTTTGAACTTTAAGTACCTTTGAAAATGCTAACACAACTTTATGTGTTTTGTTAAAATGGTTTAGTGACCCAACCCAATGAAAACACCAATATGACCCATTTTAGACCTAGTGCCAAACACCCCTTTAAAAACATATTTGCCAATTTTAACTTGATTCCTTGATTTTTAATGCACAAACTCTTAAGACCAGATCTTTAACAACTTATAACAAACACAATGATCACTTTAACAATTAAATCAGCCAAAAACAACTAATATTATAAGATTATGCAAAATTTTAAGCTACTTTAAGACAGATTTAAAGAAAACTTGCACAACTAATTTTCAAACTTATAGCCTAGTGTTTTTAAGTCTAAATTCATAATAACCATAGTAAATTAAATAAGAACAATCAATAGCACAAATAAGCGTTCTATGTAAATAAGCTGAAAAATGGATAAAGAAGACTTACAAAAGTTAAAAGCTTTTGTGAAATGACTAAAGTACCAAATCAGTTCATAAACATCCTATTGGCTATCCACATAAGCAACTAAACCCATGGCCATCCCAAAATACACCATGCTCCAGAGATCTTCTACATATTTTTTTGGTATTTTTTAGATTCTATGATTAAACCTGTTAATTAAAAAGTGATAAAACAGTAAAACAAGGCATGATTCAAGAAACCAAAAGCTTAGTGAAGTTCTAGGTGCGATCTATAAAGCTGCATTTAGCTTTTCAAGGGCTTGACAATACTTATATAAAAAATGATCAAACACAGTATTTAAAAACACAAACCTTAAAATTTCATAAAAATTTAATCTTTACAAGGAATTGAAATACAAAATACTTTTAAAACTTAAACAAAAATTACACTTCAAAAGAGACTAAAAAAACTTAGAAAAAACTCTCCTACTACAAGGGTTAAGCCTCTATTTATAGTCCGGATAGAAGGACTAGACCTTGGTTTGGTTTTCTTATGTGAGAGGAAAAGTAGCTTCTATCTTGGCCCATTAAATCACCCCCCCCCCCCCCCCCCCCCCCCCCCCCCCCCCCCCCCCCCCCCCCCTCCCCCCCCCCCCCCCCCCCCCCCCCCCCCCCCCCTTCCCCCCCCCCCCCCCCCCCCCCCCCCTTTATCCCCCCCCCCCCCCCCCCCCCCCCCCCCCTTCTTGTGCATCTTTAAATTCATCAACAACCCTTGTAGCTGGATCACGCAATCATTTCCCTTAGGATTGCCAAAGTGTCAGGCCTAAACGTATCTTTGCATTTTGTTAGCTTCTAGAATGTGGGTTTAAGTGGGTTTAACCTTGGGGTAAGTGTAATAGTAAAAATGGAGGTGGGGCAGGAAATTTGGGACGATGTACAGTGTTTTAATTGCAGGGTGAAAGTTTAGAGCTTTGGCACAAATGGCCCCTCATCTTGTATAAGTATGTTGCAACTTAATCCTTTGGTGATACAACTTTGGTCCTTGGAGTTTGAGTTGGGATTGCACCGTTAGTCCTTAAAGGACTAACGAGGGTGTTATAAAGGGAATGGTTAACGGGGTGTTAAGGGTGATGGTGGGCTAGTTGTTGGGCCGGGTATGGTTATAAAGGAACTTGGGCTTTTTATTAAGGTTTAGGGTGTATAAGGTTTTGTAAAGTATAAGTGGGCTGTCCCGGGCCCACTAGGTGGGTACGGGTGGGCCCACTTTTGGCAATTTAGGTTTTCGGGTTTGGTTTTCTACGCTTTTTCCAAATCCACTTCCCGAGGTTGACTTTGACTTGATTTGACTTTGACTTTGTCTTTTTGAATTCTCACGGTCTTTCCATTCTCGTGCTCGGTTTTGTCGTTTTGGCTTTAATTTTTGTCCTTTTCTTGGATATCCATTACCTGCATAAAACATACAAATACAATGTATTTTTGGTACGTTTTTAGGTCATTTTAGGTTCGGTTTTAGTGGTCAAAGGTATGTGTAATTAAACACATACCAAAATCCCCCATACTAAGATATTGCGTGTCCTCACGTAATTGCTATAAGTAAGCACTTAGAAAACTAAGAATCTTGATCCCCCTCGACTAATTACCTCGAAAAGTAGCTAAGTGTTCATCGAGGGGAATTAAAGAATCAATAGCTTCGAAAAGCCTCATTTTTACCATTTTTAAAGAATATACATTTATTCCTACTAATATTTTTGTATTTTTCCTTTTTCTCATTCATTTTTTATATATTTTAGCAACTAACTAATTTATTTGACTTTCGTTATTTTCATAACTGTTTAGGGATCATAGAATAAGATGCATTTCGATCCGAGAATGCCCCAAATAGGATAAATTTATCGTTCCCGATTTTTCACTCGTTCCAAACCAAACTTAAAACGAAATCACAGTTAAATATCAGTTAGGATGCTAACACTACTCATATTTGCAGCTTGTGAACTTTTCACTCCCGACAATTTATATATCTTTTGTGAATGTGACATTTTGGATTTCAACAAGGATCAACGTTGCAAAATTTATGCTTCATGTTCTACCCGAGGAATGGAGTTTGAAGGCGAGATCAATCCCCATGTGCGACTTTCATCTCGGCACATCCCCCCCCCCCCCCCCCCCCCCATAACCTTGCGGCTAAGTGACCAGGCTTTTGACACCCCACAGAGACTAGTATCGGGACTCACGAACCTTAGGTTTCAAAAACTCTCAAGTTCCCGATATAACACACAGCTTATTAAAAACTTAAAATGAATTAGTCAAAGTTTAAAAGCATATTTAAATTTAACAAAAAGAGATCTATTTATTAATTCACACTTAATATTTAAACATGCAAATGTAGCCGTATCATTATTAAACATTGATCCTTTAAATAACTGCCACATCGGTATGCGAGCCGACCATGGTCTAGGAGTCTTATTTCGACCTCGGTGATTTCCTTGACCTTTTAGAAGGCTGCAACATCGGTTGTGAGCAGGCAAGATGCAGCAAACTTTTATCAGTCTCGGATTTTTATTCTTACTATGGGCTTTCTTTAGAAGGCTGTAACATTCGGATGTGGCGGCAAGATGCAGCAAATTTTTATCAGCCCACAGTTTATATTTATTATATTTTTTATTTTTCATCATATTATTTTTTTTATTATTTTTTAGAGAAGACTTCTTTTTAAAAAATTCAAGTATAAATTTGAACTAAGACTAAATTTTTTTGCTACATCTCAAAAATTATTGATTTAAGTTTAATATTCAAAAATGGCACATATATTAATCCGGTTAGAAGCTTATGGGAGAAAAAGCCACAAATTACATACATGAGCTCTTAAGGATTTTCCAATCTAATCCTTGTTTAGCATCAACTCATAATTAACTCTATATTTTTCGTTCTTTGCGAAAAACGCGAATGCTTAGCCTAAAGTTAAGGAACAAGCTAGAGCTCAACACGCGATTGGCGTCAAAATTTATTCTTATTCACCCAGCAGAAAAAAAGTCAAAAATTTGACAAACATTATTTTATTTTGAAATTTTAATTTTTTTCATTTTTTGAAATTTTGGTGGTAAAAACGGGATTACGTGAAAACAACAGCTGCAGGCACAATCAAATCGATAGATTCCCCCATACTAGAATTGAACATTGTCCTCAATGTTTTAAGAAAGGGTCTAACTTCACTCTAGCCATGTATTAAGTATTCTAGATAACGTCAGTCGATAAGATTAGGTTTATGGATTTCCCAAATGAAGCTGAGGATTTGAAGCTCTTGTGATCGAAGGACAAAACTGCGAGCACGAGAGGCTTCAAAAATCCGGGACAATCCTAGACAATCACAAAAACACAAGCAAACGAGAATGGAAAAAGGCACACTATTTCACAACAAAAACACTTATTCATTACTACATAATATAACTAAGATAAGCATGGGGTGCCTCCCACGAAGCGCTTGTTTAGGGTCACTAAGCTTGACCCAATCCCCGAATTCATTTGTCCTTGGGGAAGGTTTGGAGATCCGGGACAACCATTTATGGTACGTCCCCTCCAAAGTAGTGCTTAATTCTATGACCGTTCACCTTGAAATTTGGCCCAGAGTTTTGGGATAACTCAACGGTGCCATATGGAAAGACATGGGCAATGGTGAATGGTCCGGACCAACGGGATTTCAACTTGCCCGAGAACATATTCAATCTAGAGTTAAAGAGGAGGACTTGAACAACCGACGTTGAAACCGGTTTTTGATCTTTGAGGCATGGATCCTCTTCTGTTTTCTCTTTATAGACAAAGAGTTCTTATAGGCATGAATCACGAAGTTTATTTAATTCCTTGAGTTGAACTTTACGGTGATTCACCCGCGGTCTCAGGTCAAAGTTGCATGCTTCAAGGCCAAGTAGGCTTTTGTGCTCGAGCTCGATTGGTGGATGAATGCTCTTTCCATTCACGAAGCTTGTAGGAGGTACACCCGATGGGTGTTTTGTAAGCGTTACGGAAGCCAAAGTGCAATCATCTAGTTTATGCGACCAAGATGCACGGTTCTCGCCCATGGTCCTTTTAAGAATTCGTTTCAAGCCATGATTGGATACCTCAACTTGCCCACTTGTTTGTGGGTGATACTCGGTGGAGAGACGGTGAGTATCTTCATATTTAAGCATGACCTTTGCAAACTGGTCATTGTAAAAATGGGTTCCACGATCACTTATGATAGCACGAGGGACACCGAATCGGGCGAAAAGAGATTTAAGAAATTTGCAAACAATCGGGACGTTGTGGTGGGGAGCGCTTTCGCTTTAACCCATTTTGACAAAATAGTCGTCCGCCACGAGTTATATAATTTGTCCTCGTAAAGACGGGAACGGCCCCATGAAATTGATGCCCCACACGTCAAAGATTTCGCAAACTTGGATGGAATTTTGAGGCATTTCATCACGTTGCGAAATTTTTCCTTGACGCTGACAAGTGTCACATCGGGTGACCAAGTCATGGGCATCTCGGTAAATCGTGGGCCAATAAAATCCTGAGTCAAAAACCTTTTTGGCGGTGTAGTTGGCACCGTAGTGTCCCTCGGTGGGTCCACTATGGCAAGCTTTGAGGATATCAAAAGCTTCTTAGCCAGCAACACACCGCCGGATCACTTGATTCGCACATATTTTAACTAAATAGGGGTCATCCCAAAAGTAGTGTTTAACATCCCTTGATAACCCTTTAACAATGAAATTCCCGCGTGGGTAATTTGCATATCGGCAAACCACTGGGTACTTGGTCACCACGAAAAGTCCACATTTTAAGTGGTCTCAAGAGGAACCTTTTCATTTACATCCTATGGTCGAGCACATTTTCATCGATTTTTTAATCGAGAAAGTGATCGGCCATGAGATTCTCGGATCCTTTTGTGTCAATTATTTGATGTGAAATCTTGAAGGGAGGACAACCCACCAAGAGCAATCTCGCCTTAGAATCTTTTTAGAAAGGATTTTTTAGGGCGAGTGATCCGTATACACTATGCTTAGTTCCAAGACGGGGTAAGATCAGTTTTTTCAAAGGCATACACCACGGCTAACATTTCTTTCTCTGTTGTAGTGTAATGCGATTCCGCCTCATTCATTGTTTTTCTAGCATAGTGTATAGGCTAAGTGTTTTTCTGACGTTGCCCAAGACTGCACCTATGGCAAGTCGCTTGAATAGCACATAGCTCAAAAGGGTAGGGTCTCAGTCGAGGGCAAATCAAGATTGGAGCTTCCCCCCCCCCCCCCCCCCCGGTACGTTTTTTCTTTAACATTTCAAAGCTTGAATACACTATCGGAGAAGATGAAACGGGTATTTTTCTCAAGGAGATGAGTCATCGGTCGGGAAATTTTTGAAAAATCCTTAATGAACCGTCGGTAGAAAATGCATGACTCGAGAAAATTCGAGCTCCCTTATCGGTGGTGGGGATGAGGTAATTAGCAACACATCGCTTGGCTTTATCAACCTCAATCCTATTTTTGGAAATCTTATGGCCAAGGACAATGCCTTCCTTAACCATAAAATGACTCTTTTCCCAATTTAGACAAAGATTGGTGTCTTCGCACCTTTGAAGCATCTTGTCTACACGAGAGAGGCAATTTTCAAATGAATTCCTGAAGACCGGAAAATCATCCATGAAGACTTTAATCATTTTTTCGATCATATCATGAAAGATAGCCATTCATAACCTTTGGAACGTGCACGGTGCATTGCGTAAGCCAAAAGGCATGCGACTAGTAGGCAAACGTTCTGTGATGACACTGATGTTGTCTTTTCTTGATCATGAGGGTCGATGGGAATTTGAAAGTAACCCGAGAAACCATCGAGAAAACAACAGTACTCGTTTCCCGCTAATCTCTCGAGCATTTGATCCATAAACGGTAGTAGGTAGTAGTATTTACGGGTGCTTCATTTAATTTCGGTAGTCAATGCATACACGCCATCCCGTAACCAATCGAGTAGGAATTAACTTGTTTTCATCATTTTCAACAACGGTAAAGCCACCTTTTTTCGGTACGCAATGTACGGGGCTTACCCAAGGACTATCCGAGATCGGGTAATATTCGGCTGTCAGAGAAGTTTTTTTCAACCTCCTTTTTGATGACATCGTGGATTTTTGGATTCACTCGTCTTTGGTGTTGAACCGTCTGGTTTGTCGTTCCTCTCCATAGATCTTGTGAGTACAAAATTCTGGGGTTACATACCCTTGTTGTCGCGAGAGTTTCCAAGCGATGCCTGCTTGTGTGACTTCAAAACCTTTATGAGAGTGGCTTTTTCCTCGACACTCAAGTCTTTAGCAATTATGACGGGCAACTTGTTATTACCTTCCAAAAATGCATATTCGAGATGAGGAGGTAAGTCCTTGAGTTCGACCTCGGGAGGTTCTTCAATTGAAGATTTAACAGTTTTAGCTTCACAAACTTTAAGTTCTTTTCGAATTTCAGGCAAATAATTTCCTTGATTAGGAGGGAGTAATGATGGATCATCATTAAGAAATGCTTCAAGAAGTAGAATATCCCCCTCTGGGTCATAGTAAGAGGCATCGACTTCCTCGAGAAGAAAATCACTATCCCCGAAGGGAGTGAGAGTCTGAGAAGAGGTAGAAACGATCGGGTCATAATAAGGAGTGGGATTGCCACTCGCGATCACATCGGAGAAACCGAGAACTTCTTGAGAATACTCCTCACAAGCCATTTCAATGACGTCGATTCGGTTTGCCGTCATATCATCGTAATTAGAGGAGTATCTCGAAGTTTGGTCAAGATTGAATGTTACGGCTTCTTTTTCGACACGAAGAGTTAATTCTCCTATGTATACATCAATCAAAGCACGTCCGGTCTTTAAGAAGGATCTCCTAAGAATTAGAGGAACTCGGGGATCGCATCAAAAGTCTATGACTACAACGTCAGGCTGGGGATTTGAACTTTCTAGCTTTAGTAGACATCTTCGGCGATTACGTTCGGTTGGGTAATCGAACGGTCCGCAGTTCTAAGAGTTAAGTAGGAGTGAGCTCTAGAAGAGAAAATTTTTTTCCACACGGATGAATTGGCATGAAGATTTATGCTAGCGCAAGATCGGCCAGGCTAAAGCATCAATCCATTCCGGGAAATCACACGGTATGAGAAATTTGCCGGGGTTCTCCAAGTTTTTGGGTAAATTATTGAGGGCAACCGCCGAACAATGCTAATTTTAGAGGGAGTTCTAGACATTCACTTAAACTTTTCTTTGTTTTCCAATTAGGCTTTAAGAGTCAAGGCAAATTTTGGCATAGAATCAAGTATCAGGAGGCTATTTCGAAAACTCAAATCTTTTGATTCTTAGTATCGAAGGTACGTAATTGACGGTTTTTAGGTTAGGGATTCGAGCTACGACGGGAGCAACACGGGCTAGGGGGGGGAAAATTTGGTACTTGAGATTAAACTTGGAAACGGAGGTTGGAGTTCTTTGGTGCTTCCGTTATTAGTCTGGAAGACCGTGTCCTTCTGTCACCTCGGTTTCACGTTTCCACTACTTTAGGAGGAGAAGAACAAGTAGTGGAATCGTGGGTCTCCTTGATAAAGCAACACCTCTTTGGGTGGTATACCTTTCAATCTTCCTTCGGTTAGTAATGGTATTACTAGGGAGTGTCCCTGAACCTGAAGTAGAAGCGGTATTGGAATTTACAAACTTGGTAAGCATGTTCGTTAAATTGGTCATTTGATTTTGCAAGTTTTGATTTTGATTTTGCATATTTCTCATCACTGCATCATTAGCTTTGACATAATTTTGAAAATCATCCTTCGACACACCTTGTGTTTGCGGAGCAAAGCTTGGGTAAGGGTGGAGTTGGGGAACGGGGGTTGATTAGTAAGAGGTCGCTAATTTGGCTTTGGTTGTAATTAGTCCCCCGGTTTTGGTTGTAACGGTTTTGGTTCTTTCCTTGGTTTTGAATGGGAGGAAAACCGGGAGGTCGAATTTGATTAGCAATCGGTGCTCGGTAACCGGTATTTCCTTGATTGAAATTAGCAGCGGCGGCTTGGGAAACGTATTCTTGAATATTGTCATCGATAAAACGTCTGCCATCGGTGGTGGACAATTTCGGAAGAATGGCACCACCGCAAGTAACACAACTCTTCCTCGACCCGCTTTTCGAGAGCGGGAGCTTGGTTTTTGATTTTTCTTATCGAGAAGTAAGCTTTTACCATATATTTAGTCGGAATTATCGGGAGAAATACCGTGGGTCGAACTGCTCGCACTCACTTTTGGCAAACAACCGGTTTGTTACGTGAATTCAACTTTGATTTGCTCGCGATGATTCTTAGGCAATCCCGAGGGCATTTTATCCAAAAAGTTACCACCCGCGGCGGAATTCAACGAATCTTGATCATTAGAGTTCAAAGCATTATAGAAAGTATCGAGTTGATGTAATTCCAAAAATCCATGATGTGGGCATGCCCGAAGAAGATCATTGAATCGGTCCCATGCCTCGTAAAAAGTTTCATCAAATCGTTGTTGAAATCTCGTGATTTCATTTCGAAGATTTGTTGTTTTGGAAGGAGGGAAGAATTTGTTGATGAATTTCGAAACAAGATCATCCCATGTAAGAATCGATCGAGGGGGTTCTTTTTCAAGCCAAATCCGGGCGGCACCCTCGAGAGAAAATGGGAAAAGCATAAGCTTAACCGACGTACTCGGGACGTTCGAGAACTTCATCGTAGAAGTGATCTTGTTGAAATAACGGATGTGAGCATGAGGGTCTTCTTTGTCATGTCGAAAAATTGTTTGATTTTGAACGAGGGTAAGCAAAGTGCTTAAGCTAAATTTGTCCGCGGTGATCTCTGGCACACGATGGCTATCGTAACCCTCGGTGGTGCTTCCGAGCAATTGAGCCATAGTCGGTTATGTCCATCGTAACTACGGGGAGGAGCTTGATTTTCAATAGGTTCCACAAGATTAAAATGTTCACAAAAGTCGGGTTGACTTGTTGTTGTTGACGGTTAGAATTACGAGATTGAGAACGAGTGCGCTTGCACTAAAATGTAAAAGAAATTAAATAAATTTTTTTTCACTTTTTTTTTTTGGTTTTTCCAACAAGGTATTCACAATATATTTAGTAACGACAATGAGATAGCACTTAAACCTAATATTCAACTGCTTCTCGAACTCTCTAAAAAGAAAACGCACAAAGAGTTTGTTGAACTTTAAATGGTGAGCGTACCTCGAGAGGACACAAAAGGTAAGTTTTTTTTTTATCTTTGGTTCGGGAACTTATTAATGGATAATACTTCAGTTGAAACTTATTATATGCTTGGTGTTCTTTTACCATAAAACTTGGTAAATTTTTCTTTTGTTTTTATGGATAATGTTTTTATATTTTTGGTTTTTTTTATATATATATATACTAAATTAAAAAAATCTTTTTTGTATTTTTTGTTTTATAAGAAAATAAACAAAATAACTCCACACGGAAGGATCTTCAAACACAAATTTTCAAACGGCTCAACAATGTAGACAAACCTCCCCGGCAACAGCGCCAAAAAAACTGATTTCGAGTTTCTTGATCACACCTTTAAAATATATATAAATATAAATAAATATATGAATATATAAATATAGGGTAAGAATCAAAAATCATTACAATTATAGTAATCCGGGAGTATGATTCCAGGTCGTTATCCCCAACGAGGAATGCAGTAGAAAGTCAAGAGGCGTTTTGAGAATCGATGCTTGAATAGAACAAGATTATGATTGGTTATCTAAAAATAGGGAAAATTAGGCAAACTAAAAAATAATTAAGGGAAGACAAGTTTTTAACTAAAAAGCAATACGAGAAATCCTAAAAGGACCTAAACCCAAAATTATCACAATTAAGTCCTAAGATGATATTTTTGGTTTTTATAAGTCTTAATTAACTAAAAAGCTAGGACAAAGAAAATTAGACCAAAAACGGGAGAGATTTAAGCTTAAAAACACTAAAATCATGAACGGGATTCAATCTCGTTCTTTAAAAATCAAAATTTTGCAATTTAAACCCCACGAAAGCAAATCTAATTTTTCTAAGTCCTAAATGTCAAAAGAAAATTTTCTAAAAATGAATTATATTTTTTTGATTTTTTTATAATTTTTTATGAATTAAAAACAATATTAATGAAATTAAATGTTTAAAAATACTAAACTATTTATAAAAAATCTGAATTTTTTTCAAAAGTAGCTTAAACAATGTAGAATCTACTAAAAATAAATTAGGAAAAACAGCTTATCAAATAAGCTAGGAAATAAGCTAAAAACGGCTAATAAGCTAAAAGGGGTAAAACATGTATAAGTAATTAATATTGCAAATAAAATCGAAAAAGACCCCAGGGCAAGTGGTAGTGTGTGTGTTGTGTAAAGCGCTTGGTGATGAGGGTAGAGGTCTCGGGTTCGAGCCCTGCTCACTGGGGACTTCCCCTAATCCCAAACGTTTTTGCAAATTCCATTTTTTTTACAACTTTTTAGAAAAGCACTAAATAAGCAATTTTTACAAAAGCACTTTTTTATAAATAAAAAATAAGCACGAAATAAGCTGTGAAAGTAGACAGAATAAGGAAAACTTCACTAACCCTTAAATGACTAACTGTTTGGCAAATTAAGCACTAATAAGCAAATAAAAAAACTTAAAATAAGCTAAGACAGATTAAAGGGCATATCTAAAAAGCACTTAGGAACAAAAATAAGCAACTACAATAAGCTAGAATGGCATTTTAATCAAAAAGCTATAAAACTTAGAAATTTTAAGCTAATAAGCAAATAAGCTCAAATAAGCTCTAAACTAAAGAGAATAAGCTAAAATGGGCTTAATCTAACCTAATAAGCTAAACTAAACCTAGAATAAGCAAAAGCAATAAGCTAATAAGCCTAAATAAGCAAATAGCTTTTTGGCCAAAACTGTTAAGCCAAAAGGCCAAGAGGGACTTTTCTAGCTTAAAAATAAGCTAGCAAAAGGATCCTTATGGCTTAGTGGCTTATACCACTAAGAAGAATGGCCAAAAAGCTACAATAAGCAACAATGAAAAAGCATTTTGAAATTCAAATAAGCACTTAAAAAGCTTCATGAAAAGGCTATCTCACACTGACTCAACACTTAGACAAATTTTTGATAACTTTTGCAATCTTAACAAAACCACACTTTTGAGCTTAAAAATAAACACACAAACAGATCCTTATGGACTTTTAACCTACAAACAGATTAAGATTAGACCTCAAAGAACTTAAATCATCAATCCAAAGAGAGTTTGAAATTCAGGATAAGCAACAATAAGCAAATGAAAAAGCCATTTCTCAAAATTTTCAACACTTAGCACTTTTTTGACAGTATTGGCAAAAACACAAAAATGACAATGCAGGCTATAAAACTTTGTTTATGACTTGTTTTTAACACTTGCACAAACTCAAAAACATCACAAATCAACAATAAGCAGGAGCACAATTAAATAAGCAAATGTAATGAGCTTTAAGCTAACAGTTTCAAACCATAATCTCTAAAAACCTTAAAAATGAGATTTACTACTTAAAAACTTTAACAAACTGATTTTTAAGACTAATTTAAGCTAATCGAAGTGGACTCAAAAGCACAAGCAGGTTTTTGACCCATTTCACCCATAAAACCTACTGACCCAAACACCCCTTTAACTTTTGAAAAACATATTTCAGCTTAGAAAATTAGTTTTTTAAAACTAAGACTTCAAAGACCAGATGTTTTATAAATTATTAAGAATGTATTAAGCAAGTTTCAATAATAAATAAGCACTCAAATAAGCTAAAACAAATTATGCAAGTTTATGAGCTATTTTAAGACAGTTTATATAAAAACTCAAATAAATGATTTCTAAACTATAAAACAAGCATAATAAGCATTAAATATCATAAGCAAACACAAATAAGCAAATATAAGCAGACAATAAGCACAAATAAGCAGTTGAATAGTAAATAAGCTAAAAATCTAAAAGTGAAACTTACAAGAGTCCAAGTTTTTTCTTATGAATTTCAAGACCCAAAACAACTTATCACAATCCAATAGCTTATCCACATAAGCACTAACCCATGGCCATCTAGAATACACTATGCTCCATGAGATCTTCTTTATATTTTTTGGTATTTTTAGATTTTTATGATTAAAACAGTAAATAAAAGTGATAAAATAGTAAAATAAGGTTTGATTCAAGAAACAAAAAGCTTAGTGAAGCTTTTAGGTGAGATCCATAAGCTGTTTCATAGCCTCTTTCAAAAAGCTTAACCAGGGTTAATAAATGGATCAAACACAGAAACTTAAAACACAAACCTCAAACTTTTTTTTCATTAACTTAAAACTTTTACAAGGAAAGGAATACAAAGCACAAATTCTAAAAAGACGATAAGTTAAATATACATCGAAAAAGAAGAGCGGCGCCCCTTCAAGGGATAAGCCCTCTATTTATGAGGTGGATAGATGCTTCTAGGACTTTAGTTGGTTTTCTTGTGTGAGAGGATTGGGAGCTTCAATCTTGGCCTTCTATTCTCATTTGTGCTTCTTTAAATCCATTACAACCCTTGATTGTGTCCACGCAATCATTCCTCAATGATTGCCTTGGATCGCCAACGTGTCAGAGCCCAAAGACGTCATCCCTTGCATCATTCTTGGCTTCTAGAAGAGGGGTTTAAGTGGGTTTAACCTCGGGGTAAGTGTAATAGTAAAAATGGAGGTAGAGCAGGAAATTTAGGACGATGTACAGTGTTTTGATTGCAGGGTGAAAGTTTTGGGTAATGGCAAGAGTAGTCCCTGAATGTGTACAAGTAAATAACATCCATCGTCCTTATTGTGTGCAACTTTGGCCCTTTTGGTTTGTTGATGGGTTGCACCGTTAGTCCTTAAAGGACTAACGGGGGTGTTATAAAAGGGTAACGGGGGTGGAGTTATAAGGGAATTAACGGGGTGTTAAGTGGTGTGGGATGGATTGGGCTTGGTTGGGCCAGGTGTTATAAAAAGAAATGGTTTGGGCTTTTTATTAAGGCTTAAGGCTTATAAGATATAAGTGGGTTATCCCGGGCCCACTAGGTGGGTACGGGTGGGCCCACTTTTGGT
This sequence comes from Tanacetum coccineum, assembly GCA_026074375.1. Classification (NCBI taxonomy): domain Eukaryota; kingdom Viridiplantae; phylum Streptophyta; class Magnoliopsida; order Asterales; family Asteraceae; genus Tanacetum; species Tanacetum coccineum. The sequence goes on along the minus strand of BQNB010000900.1, from coordinate 2,856 downwards.
AATTTAGGTTTTCGGGTTTGGTTTTCGATGCTCTTTCCAAATCTATTTCCCGGGGTTGACTTTGACTTGATTTGACTTTGACTTTTTGGCTTTGACCAGGCTTTTCTTTCACGCTCTTTCCGATCTCGTGCTCGGTTTTGTCGTTTTGGTTTTGATTTTTGTCTTTTTCTTAAATATCCGTTTCCTGCACAATACAAATGCAAAACATACAAATACAATGTATTTTTGGTACGTTTTTAGTCATTTAAGTCCGATTTTAGTGGTCAAAGGTATGTGTAATTAAACACATACCAAAATCCCCCATACTAAGATATTGTCGTGTCCTCACGTAATGCTATAAGTAAGCATTTAGAAAACTAAGAATCTCGATCCCCCTCGACTAATGACCTCGAAAAGTAGCTAAGTGTTCATCGAGGGAAATTAAAGAATCAATAGCTTCGAAAAGCCCCATTTTTACCATTTTAAAAGATATATATTTATTCCTACTAATATTTTTTTATTTTTCCTTTTTGTCATTTTTTTTATTTTTTTATTTTTTTATTTTTTTATTTTTATTTTTTCCTTTTTAAGCAACTAACTTATTTGACTTTCGTTATTTTCATAACCAATTCATCGTCCCCGACTTTTCACTTGCTCCAAACCAAGCTTAAAACGAAATCACAGTTAAATATCAGTTAAGATGCTAACACTACTCATATTTGCAACTTGTGAACTTGTAAACTTTTCACTCCCGACAATTTATATCTTAAGGTGTATGTGCTATTTTGAATTTCAACCATGGATCAACGTTTTGCAACATTCTATGTTTCACGTTCTACCCGAGAATAATGAAGGCGAGATCATCCCATGTAGCGACTTTCGTCTCGGCACATCCCAACCTTGCGGTTAAGTGACCAGGCTTTTGACACCTCACAGAGACTAGTATCGGGACTCACGTACCTTCGGTTTCAAACACTCTTAGGTTTCCCGTATACACATAGCTTATAAAATAGAATACTCAAAGTCCAAAAGCATATTTGAATTTAACAAAAAGAGATCTATTTATTAATTCACACTTAAATATTTAACCATAACATATTGATGCAATTGTAACATATTTAAATTTAACAAAAAGAGATCTATTTATTAATTCACACTTAATATTTAAACATGCAAATGTAGCCGTATCATTATTAAACCTTGGTCCTTTCAACAACTGCCACATCGGTATGCGAGCCGACCATGGTCCAGGAGTCTTATTTCGACCTCGGTGATTTCCTTGACCTTTTAGAAGGCTGCAACATCGGTTGTGAGCCGACAAGATGCAGCACACTTTTATCAGTCTCGGATTTTTATTCTTACTACGGGGTTTCTTTAGAAGGCTACAACATCGGTTGTGAGCCGGCAAGATACAACAAACTTTTATCAGCCCACAATTTATATTTATTAAATTTTTTTTTCATCATATTATTATTTTTTTTATTTATTTTACTTAATATAGAGAAGACTTCTTTTGGAAAAATTTAAATATAAATTTGAACTAAGACTAAAATTTTTGCTATAAACTACATAAAAATTGTTGATTTAAGTTTAATCTCCAAAAATAGCACGTATATTAATCCGGTTAAGAGCTTATGGGAGAAAAAGCCACAAATTACACACATGATCTTGTAAGATTTCCAACTAATCCTTGTTTAGCATTCAACTCATACTTAACTCTATCATTTTTTGTTCTTCGCGAAGATTCGCGAACGCTTAGCCTAAAAGTTAAGGAACAAGCTAGAGCTCAACATGCTCGATCGAGTCAAAATTTATTATCATTCTACCCAGCAGGAAAGTCAAAATTGTGACAAAACACATATTTTATTTTTGAAAATTTTTAAATTTTTTCATTTGTTTTGAAATTTTGGTGGTAAAAACAGGATTACGTGAAAACAACGGCTGCAGGCACAATCAAATCGATAGATCCCCCCCATACTAGAATTAAACATTGTCCTCATTGTTTTTAGAAGGGTCTCTACGTTACTCTAAGCCGTTTATTAAGTATGCTCAAAGATAAACGTTAGTCGATTAGATTAGGATATTGGATTTCCCAAAATGAAGCTGAGGATTTGAAGCACGAGTGATCGAAGGACAAAACCGCGAGCATGAGAGGCTTTAAAAATCCGGGACAATCATAAAAACATAAGCAAACGAGAAAGGAAAGAGGCGCACCCCCTCACAACAAAAACACTTATTCATTACTACATAATATAACTACTGATAAGCATGGGTTGCCTCCCACGAAGTTCTTGTTTAGGGTCACTAAGCTTGACCCAATCCTCAAATTCATTTGTCTTTGGGGAAGGTTTGGAGATCCGGGACAACCAATTTTGGTACGTCCCCTCCAAAGTAGTGCTTAATTCTATGACCGTTCACCTTGAAATTTGGCCCGGAGTTTTTGGATAACTCAACGGTGCCATACAGAAAGACATGGGAAATGGTGAACGGTCCGGACCAACGAGATTTCAACTTTCCCGAGAACATCTTCAATCGAGAGTTAAAGAGGAGGACTTGATCACCAATGTTGAAAACGCGATTTTTTATCTTTGAGTCATGGATCCTCTTTGTTTTCTTTTTATAGATCAAAGAGTTCTCATAGGCATAATCACGAAGTTCATTTAGTTCATTGAGTTGAACTTTTTGGTGATCACCCGTGGTCTCAAGGTCAAAGTTTGAATGCTTCAAGGCCCAGTAGGCTTTGTGCTCGAGCTCTATCGGTAGATGACATGCCTTTCCGTACACGAGCTTGTATGGGGTACACCCGATGGGTGTTTTGTAAGTGGTACGGAAGGCCCAAAGTGCATCATCTAGTTTATCCGAGCAAGATGCACGGTT